>APFE031245067.1:188385-469755 GCA_000404065.3 Pinus taeda | reverse complement strand
AAGTTTATTATATTCTTTCGTAAAAAATGACAAAGTGATTTTTATTTTAAATATTTTTTAAAATTATATTATTGTGTTTTATTTTTATCAATTAGAATAATTTTCTTATTTTTAGGGAATTTTTTCTTTGTTTTCTCACTCCCCCTCAAACCTAACTCACCAACTTTTGTATGATTTGGCAATGTTGTTTGCAACAATTTTATCTTCTTAGGCCATGGTTTCAACATTGTGCAATTTAACTCTAGATAAAATGGGTAATTTTATGAGAACCATCTTGCAATTTAGGGATTGATGTTTAAGCTTTTAGTTGCAAAGTACATAGTACTAAGTTTGTGGTTTCAAACAAGTTGTAATTTAACCTAGTGAAAAATGAGATTGCTACTATGAGTACCACTTTTCAATTTAGGGCTTGATTAATTGAATGCTTTCTTTAGAATGCTACCAACTGTTAAGGACCATCGTGTCAAACAAGTTTTAATTTTAAATTTGGAAAAAAATAGTTGATTATGGGAGCACCACTTTTCAACTCAAGGGTTGATTTCAATGTTTTGGTTGAAACAACACTGATTGTTAAGATCGAGGTCTCAAATAAGTTTTAATTTTAAACTCAAAAAAACAAGGGGATTTTTTGGGAGCGCTACTTTTCAATTTGGGAGTTGATTTTAAGATTTTGGTTGCAATGATAACAATTATTAAGGCCATGGTTTCAAATAAGTTGTAATTTAATGCTGAAAAAAGGGGATGTTTTTAGGAGCACCATTTTTAAATTAAGAGTCAATTTTGATGTTTTAAACCCAAAATGATGGTTTTTAGGACTGGAATTCCTATTTTTGAGGTTATAGTTTTTGTCAACTTGATCAATATGATTTGATTGGATCTAAGACGTATACAATTTCCATTTTTGAATCAAACCATCACAATATCATTATGACAAATTCCATCCAACTTCTTTCTTTTATAGCTTGGAGAATGGTCCTAAGCTATGCATCAAATGTTTTGAGGTGTCCCACTAAGGGTTTCTCCCCACAAGACGAGTCATATCTTGCATAAGTTTTGTTGGAATCATTTTCAAAAGGTAGTTTGAGCAATAAACAAACTTTGTCCAAACCTTAGTCAATGTTTCTTTAGTTTGAAGCAAACACTATGACATTTCGACCCATGTTTAATTTTTCCTTTTAGTGACATTGTTCTTTCAAGGTATATATCTTTGCTAAAAAATAGCATTCTATGAAAAGTAGCTTTGAAAATTCTTGCTCACATATCCCCATCCATTGCTAGATTTAAACATTACATAGGTCAATTGCTAATGCTTTTAATGAATGACTTAAATTCCATGAAAATTTCAAAGAAATGATCCTTATTATTTAAGAAATATACTTAAGTATACTTGAAAATATATTAATGAATGTCAAAAAATACCTTTCAATTGCCAATGGTTGTTTGTTCATTGTACATAGGTCAATATGGACAAGTTCTAACTGAGTCTCTGCTCTCCACACCTTTTTTGTTGATGACTCTTTCTGAGCACACACACTTTATGCACCATTAAGGGGAACAACCATATGTAGTCCATTAACCATATTAAACTTCACCATCAATTTCATACCTTAGAAACTCAAATATCTAAGTTTTTCATGCCAATTTATAATATATTCATTGCTCCTAGTTATGAGTACAATCGGTTTTGGACCTACATAAGAAAATTGGATAAATTATACAATGCGTCCTAAGGATCAAACATATCATCAACAACAACAACAAAGTCATTGTTAATATCTTTCAAAAAAACCTATAAGGCTTGAGTTCAACCTTCTTGCTGAGACTAGGGTGGCTAGGGTACAAGCAACAAATTAACCCTTAAACATGGTACATGATACACACTAATGATCACACAATTTTGACATTCAATTTTATCACAACCAATGACAATAAGTGCATAATTATTTGCCACAAAATACTTCTTATACATAGCTTTATTTAATTAAGAAGGGATTATATGTAGCTTTATTTAATTAATAAAGAAGAGAAACATATTTAGCCATGTGATCGGTACAACTAAAGTCAACTATGGGTATAACTAGAGTCAATTATCTACTCATTTTTAGAAGTGTGAGTATATAAAGCTTATAAAGTACTAACAATTTTTTTTTTTTTTTTTTTTTTTTTTTTTTTTTTTTTTTTTTTTTTTTTTTTTTTTTTTTTACTTTTTGAAAGTTTAAGTTGCAACTCCGTCAATTAACCATTTGACACTCTTACTTCAAGCTTATTGACTTTACCCTCAAGGTATTTAGCCTTCCTCTAACAAGTCTTCTCTACATCTCCTATCTTTCCATTGTCGTGACATGTCTTTTTCTTCTTACCTTCCTTAGTTGATGTTTGATCAACATGCTTCTTCTTATCACTTTGGTCAACATAATCCCATTTTTTCTCTTGATTGTAATATCAACCTCTTTCTCTATAAATTTGACATCCTTTTCCCTTAAGCGTATGGTATTGTTTCCTATCCTCAAGTTTCCCTTAGCAATCAATTTTTCCTGTGTCTTAATTAACAAACCATAGATAATAAAAGGAATAATCCTTATTGTTTTCTTTTTTGCCCCAACTAGAATGAAATGTTGAACATGATACATCACAAGGTGTTGATCTATAAATTGGTGTCGGTATTCCTCTAGGACAGTTTTTCACAATAAATATTACAAGTTTATGGAAAATCTTTGTTATGTAATGTTTTACTTAAGATTAAAATTTAATATCACTAGCTTAGTGCTCAAAAATTGAAATACATTGAGACTAAAACCAATACCACACTGTCCATGCAATGAAGACAAGATGTATATTAGCAAACCCGATATGGGAAAATCCAACTAGAAGGTGAGGACTACACCTTACTTTCTTCTTCTTAGATGCTAAAATACAAATAGAAAGGAAGATGAACTCATTATGGAGATGTCATTGATACTATGACCTATATGGCTACTACAGAGTCTTCAACTTCCTCTATTCTACTCCAATATCTCAATTCATTACTCTACATTACTATGTAATACTAAATCAATACAACAAGAATGGAAACCCTTCTTTTCCTAGTGGCCTAATATTTAACATGTCATGATATGGGTACGTGTTATATTCTTTGCACAACTAGGTATAGGTGTTTTTATGTTATGTAGGGTGGTAGCGCCCCAATTTTTTTTTGGGTGAACCCACTTGTGGTTGGGAAAAATTTCCCATGGTTTTGTGCATGGCTTTTCATATGATGGTTTTTCCCATGGTATTTTGTAGATTCGATCAAGAGAACAATGACTATGTTCTAATCTAGGGTTAATGGACTAGGGGTTTATGAATGCTTGGAGATGTATATAATGTATTGTAACATAGAAAGGAATATAATGAAAAATCAATATGGTTTTCCTGATTTTGGGTTGCAGTAGAAAAATCTGTGTATATTTTTTGTTCTCGCAATTGTATATTTTATGGTTATTTTCTGAGAATTCATTTGCAAGTAATTTCTATACATGGTTAAAACCATCATGATTGTTGTATAGGGTTAAGCTTAAGGTTTTTTCTTGTCTCAACTTTCAATGAGGGTTAGACTTTAAATTCTCTAGAATCTTCTTGAAAGTCCATACATGACTAGCTCCAAATGTGTAAAGAATGGTAATTGATTTGTCATCCATTTGGTACCATGATGGTCAACAATGTAGGTCTACTTGAAAGAGGCATAACTTCCTCATACAAACTCTGATTAGGACAACTTCACAGCATTGGAAACCAATCAATCTGTAGAACAACTTTGAGAGGATGTGGGCTATATTCACTAAGTTTGACCCCAAAACCAATCATTTAGTGCTCCAAATGGGCTCTAGAAGTTTCAAGACCCCAAATCATCAAAATAAGATCCACCCCTTTAATGGGCTCTATGAGTGAATCCAATTTTCCCACTCAAAAAGTAGCATAATAGATGACAAATAATATAGTGATCTATTTCGGATTAAGTATCTTTAGCTTTATCAAGATCAATTCTATAATCTAATTAGTTTTCTTTTGAAAACCCATTTACATCTACCTAATTTCCATTGTAGCTCCTTGACATGAGCCAAATAATCTCTAGTCTTGTCAAAGTGAAAAGGATCAAGAGAGCAACTCTTTCTTAATCTACATAACTTGACTTTTATCATTGTTGTCAAATAAAGTCTTCAACTTCTTCCATACTTGAATTGGATAGCCACTCTTTCTTAATCTACTTGACTTTTATCACTATTGTAAAATAAAGTCTTCAAATTCTTCCATACTTGAATTGGATAGCTGCTCTCATTTATGTGTAAATAAATCTCCTTGGAGATGTAGTCCATTATAAATTCTACAACTTCATCCTTCTTCCCATCAATGATGAGCTTTTGTTGATCATCTCTAGGATCTAGAACCACGATCTTTGTAAACTACCAAAGCACTTTATTTTTCAATAATGTTTCCATGTCTTGAGTCTAAATAACATAATTAAATCCATTCATAACCATAGGTTCGTGCATAGTACTCATAATCACTATGCAAAACTAAACCCTAATTTAATGTTCAAGTTGAAATTCTAAATCAATGTACTATAGAGAGTCAACTCAATATGAGTGCATGGAAGCAATAACCTCAAAAACACTTGTACACAACAAATTAGGTCTTAAACTAATAGCTTTGGTACCAAGTTGGAGAACTAGGGAATTCACAAAAATGGAGAGTTAAGAATTTCTAGAAGAGATGGTGTTTAAATATACCATTACAACATTGGAGCACGTGTGAGGAAAGATCAGCATATAATCACATAATAGAAACACAATAAAACTTCATGTATTGTTCTAATAGACTAATACATAGAACCATCTATATATAGCTTCAAAATATAACTTCTTTAAAATAAGGAAGAAATACAACTTTCATTTCCTAGGGCATATCTAAATCTCATTCTTTTTATGCTTTGACCTATGCACTAGTTGATTGTCTTAGTTGGAAAAACTGACCAATCAACTACCCATTCGATCCATGGGTGGGAATTTTTAGTTGACCATTGTTTGTGTTGGAAAATCAGAAAGGAAGTAAAGATTTTCTCGATCTTGATAATTACTTGTGATGTTTATTATTATTACAATTCTTTATATCTTCTTTCTTTCGTCCATTAAGAAATTACCAAAAGAAACAACAAATAAAACAACGAACACAAGATGTAGGCACATGCCAGAGAAAAACCCCCCTTGAGGGGAAAACCCAATAAAAGTAATTATTTTTCAATAGTATTCTTTGAGAATTTTCAACCTAGACCTTGACCAAACCTTCCCTCCACACCAAGTCAGCCTCCAAAAGATTGACCTCTTCCCAACAACTTCGACTATGCAGCAACTTGCAGCGACCAAAAACGCCCGACAACAGTCCAACTTGGAAGACTTCGTTCTCCAATCTAGAGCACGACACAGAGTGAGACCACCACCAAATTTTCGATATTTCTCTTCTCCTTAGACTCCCCCAAAGTCGCATTCACTTCAACTTCCTAGCAACAGAGTTTCCCAGCGATCCACTTCGCACTTTTGCCCAGCAACAGGATTTTCACATTTCTGCCGAGTAGATGAGAAGATGAGAAGTGATGCACCAAATGAATTCGCAGTCCTTCCTTTTATAGGCTTCTTGTGGGGTAGAATGGGTCCTTAGGCCGACGTGATCTTGTCTTAGGCTGACATGGTGTGGATGTTAAATACTTCATATTTGACTCAATACTTAATCAATTTACATGATTCAAAAGCCCAAGAAGGGTCTCTTTAAATGTACAATAATTCAATAGACCCAAAATAAATCCTAGAAGTCCTCAATGAGGATTTTGACCTAAAACATGGTGACCCAAGCATGAACCCCATGCTTTAATAAGTCACAATAATAATAATAATAATTCTTTTCTTTATTCTTTTGACAAGTACATTACATAATGACTCAAGTACATTATTGAAGACCAAAGATAATTACTTTTTCCAACACTCTTTCTTAAATGGGGAGGTATTCATAATGTACATATACAATGGAAGATTTCAAACTATATGAACCATGAAGAACTTTAGGCACCACAATGTCATGTACTAGATTTCTGACCAGGGCAATCTATCTAGGAGGGACTAAGGTGGACTCAAGCTTTTAGCCCTTCTAGGTACCATCAGGCTTACTTCCTAACCACCAACCCAAAAATCCAGGTGTGTGTCAAAGCTCAATGACCAACTCCACCTCTCCAACTTCGTGGACTCAGACATCAAGACAAAGTGTCAGTGAGATGTCTCCCCAGGCAATGCTTCACTCACAAAGCCCCAACGCCCCTTGACGAGGTAGTCAAACCCAACTTCACATATATCAATAAGAGTTAGACACACAAACATATTGATTATACTAGGATTTGATCAGATAACACACACCTACCAAGTAAATCAATTCTAAGACAATATAAGGGTCTTTCTCACACATTCCACCAAACCTTAATGAGCTATGGTTCCAGTGTAGAACACACACTCCACCAAACCCCAATGGGTTAGGGTTCCAATGTAGAACACACATTCCACCAAACCCTAATGAGCTAGGGTTCCAATGTAGAACACATATTCCTCCAAACCCTAATGAGCTAGGGTTAAAATGTGGAAACATAGCAAACCCTATATTACCAAAACTTCAAAGGTTTCGAGATTTTAGATCTTATCATTCCATCCTAACAAGTTAGGATTTCTCGATCATACCGAAATCCCAAACGTGAAATCATCAATAAAGACTTCAACTAGCATTTCACAATATCCCTAATTAGTTTAGCATTTCAGACTTTCACAACAGCATACCCTTCAATTAGAGTTTTCTAGAACCTGTCTTGGGTTCTACCAAATGATATAAGAATGGGGTGGGTAGATTTATCAAGAGATGCATCACCCAAACAAGAATCACTAGGATTCAATACTGCTAGTCATAACAAGGTTAGTAATAGATCATCAAATGAGTAATCTTTTCAATCAATGAATTCAAAGCATACCTTTGTTTCTTGACTAACCTTGTCTTGAGAGATCCTCCTTCTTGCGAGTGTTTTCCCTAATCAAGAAAATAAAGGGAGAATGGTGATTTGTATTTAACCTAGTCAAAACTAAATGAATGCATGAGCCCAAAATTGAAAAGACATGAGATACTTATATTTTTCCAGAACAATCTCATTAATGGCCAAGAGATCATCCTCGAGTCTAGCTATCTTCCCAAAGAAGGTTTCCACAGTTTCTTCTTTAGTCATCTTCATAGTCCTCAACTCATTCTTCAAACTTGCTACTTGACCAATGTTCTTAATAGTGAACAGCCTCAACAAGGCTTCATACATCTCCTAAGCATGATCGATGTTAGCTATGAATGGGACAAGATTATCTTTTATCCCTTCCACTATCAAAGTCATAGCAACCTGTTAAACAGACATGGTTAACGAGAACAAATGGAAAACAATAGGAAAGATAAATCATTCAATACATTTTTATTCACAAAAGATGTACATTTATAGTACAATATGGTGACCGTTGGGATTCACATCCCAAGGTCCCTTGGACTGCTTGTCCATTCGGCTTCCACGCTAACCCTTTAGGATTAGGTGTCCAACATTCCCCCCCTAATCCGAAGGGTTATGTATGAGTCCAAGAAAAGAGCTGTAATACAAAATGTGCAATAATGCATGGCAGCACTAGGCTGAATGTGCTCTATGAAATGTTGGTAAAAAGGGCGGTGGTTTAAGGATAGCCACCAACACTGGAACGCTTAGTGCAGTTCCCGGAACTCTTCCAAAACTGGCAAGAAGCTGAAGTCTTCTACTAGAGGAAGTGATCCTATTGTTTTAAAGACGGAAACCTTCAACCATAAAAGGGAGGCCTCACCCCGCATAAAAGGTAAAACTTCAACCTGTAAAAGGGAAGTCTCAACCTGTGATGGTTTAAGGATGACCAACAATTCTGGAATGCTTATGCAATTCCTGGAACTCTTCCAAAGCTGGCAAAACCTGGAGTCTTCTGCTAGAGGAAGTGTTCTCAATTTTGTCTTCGGAACTCTTCCAAAACTGGTAAGAAGCTGTAAGTCGTCTGCTAGAGGAAGTGTCCCACATTGCCAACTGAAGGCATGTTCAGGCATCTTTGTCTCTGGCTACAACTCTGAAGCTGGTGTGGCAGGTTGTGGCTCAGGCTCGCTTGATGTGGCTTTGAAGCTTGTAGATGACCATCATTTCCCCCCCTGTCAGATACAAGGTGAGAAGATGGATAAGACTCAACTGCAAGACTTTTCAAAATTCTGGAACAAGTTCTGACATGTGTTTGAAATATCTTCTTGGCTGTTGATGCCCATTGCCAAGAAGCGATCCATCCTAGATGAATCTTTGTTCTTGCAGGATGTTTGTTGCTGAAGCATCTGTTTGAAGAATGATTGGTTTTATGGCAGTGCTTACATGGATGAAGATCAAAACAGTGATCTTTCAGATGGCCAACTCGATCACAGTGTTGGCATTTCACGATATGTTGTTGTTGTTGCTGTTGTGGAAGAGGGGCAGAGTCTGGAACAGTTGGAGCTGAACTGTCATAAGGAGCAGGTGAACTGTCATTAATGAAACCAGCACTCTGAAAATGAATGGGCTTGGTGTAGTCTGGAATATGAAAGGACAAGTCCTTGTCATATCCAAGACCGGTTCTGTGCTTGTTGTGGACAAGCTGTTCCCAAGGTCTGATGATGGGCTTGGGAAGTGCAGATTGAGTTTCTGCATCTGCATGAACAGGAACATTATTGACTTGCTGTTTATGGGAGTCTGTTTCAATCTTCTGAACGGAAACAGGTTCAGAAAGATGACTCCATTGCTGTAGTTTTTCTTGCTGCAGCTTTGTCTCAAGCTGCAAAAACTCAATGTTCTCATGTGCATTTTGCAGAGAGGTTTGGATGTCAAAGAGAGTTTCTTTGTTAACTTTGACCATCTCATCAACAGTGGAATGAATTAGGATATTCAATAACTTTAGTGCATCTTCAAGTCTGGCCATTTTTGTTCAATGTCACTTAAAAAACACAACTGAGGCAACAGCAACTTCTTGATACGATAAAATAATGTAGAGAATGGAAATGTCAGGCCGACAGTCCTTCGAACTTGAGCAAAATTATTTCTCTCTACTCTGCCTTTATTTCGTGTGGTCTGATTGTAGAATTTTCCTTACACCCGTAAGGAGATAAAACTATAAAAAAGAGAAAATTACCAGAATAATACGAGAAAGGAATGTGGAGAATAGAAATGTCTGGCAATGATAAAAGGCCGAAAGTCATTCGAACTTGAGCAAAATTATTTCTGTCTCTGCTCCTCAATTTCCAGCCAATGACATATCTTCTAGCTGATTCTGACAATCTTATTGAATGATCTCTTCATATAACAAATCGCAACGAGAGTACAAAAGGACGTGCATACTTGCCTGATTCCGAAGAACAATTGTGTCCGCAAGATTCGACCACTGGCGTCTAAAATTTGTTGTATTCACATGTCTTTAACAACAAAGGGGGATGTTCGATTCCTTGTTTCCCTCTCTTTGATCATGCAATTTAGAGCCTGAGAAAGTATTTCCGAAGGATGGCCTGACTCGACTTGGTTCAAACCCTCGTAGATGTTCACCTCAGAACTAAATACTGCGATTTTTAGATAGAATGTTACGTTTATTGAGATGTCTGCTCTGATGAATTTCGAGGCATGTTCATTGACGTAGAAGTAAAGAATAAAACTAGGCGAACAAGAAGGGTCGATACAGCAACAGCTCGTCTTCCTCTTCACGGGGTCGTTCAGTAATAGCGTGTCTTGTATGGACGCGTTGTTGAGGAGCGTCTGACACAAATTTATGAAATGTCCATGGAGCTCTTCAGCAAAAACTAGCATTCGTTTCCAGCTTCATCGTTTCCATGATAAACCTCAGGATTTTCTTCTCTTCACACATGTTGCATCGTTATTGCTTTTTCCTGACATGTCCATCCATATTACCATTTGCACAAGTCCACGAAGATTCTGGATATGAGCACGAGCTACGGAGTCAGCGAGAGCTATGGACGGCAATACATTGTAGAGGCAAACAGTAGCCTCGCACCGTCTGCACTTGTCCCTTTGCCACTGCTTCTGCTTTTCTTCTCTCCACCTTGGTATTTGGTACAATTTAGAAATCTCCAATGTCTATGTCACAACAAGAACAGGAAGAATTTGACAGATGTAGACAGAGAATCGTTATATGATTTCCGAACTCTGTGATGGAGGAGATCTCGCGCGCTTCGTCAAAAGAAATGGTATTCTTTCAGAGAAAGAAGCCGTTGGAATAATGAAATGCATCGTGGAAGTTCTCCGGTACTGCCATTCAGAGAGATTTATTCATAGAGACATAAAGCCATCCAGCATTTTCATATCAAACGGTGGAAACTACGACCGAGGACTTCAGATTTGTGTGTAATAAAGACATTTGACTGTTCCAAATTGAGCTTCTCACATTTAGTGAAGCAATTCTCAGATTTATGTAATAAAGAAATTGTTCATCGACATTATGCTTATACTTTGCTAAGAACAGCAAAAATTATTGATCACTAAAGAAGCAAGTCGATAAAGTCTTATAAATAGCCCAAAAATTTAAAATAGCTTGAAACCACATGAGATCCATACCAACAACCATTTCTATAAGGCCGGTAAGCAAAAAACACTCAAAACAACTAACTATCACTTCACAGTTTCGGTTGTAGAATGTCATGCGCCACCAGAAATGTAGATCCGATGAATATTTTTCATTGTCAACTTCTTATCGAATGTTGGACCAGGAGGTGGCGACAAGGCATTTCCTTTACTACAGTCCTCCGCTCTACCAACTGAGCTAAGGTCGGTCTGTGCTTTATTTATGAATCAAATGAATTTGGCAAAGTACAAATAGGTCTTCAATTTTTCAGTCATTTTTTTTTTCTCACTAATCAAATCTATATCAATAGTTCTCAAAATCAGCGTGGCATTGACATGACAATTTGACCCAGTGGTCCAAAGCACCAGATTTAATATCTGACTGGCAAGGGCGTGGTTTCATATTCAGTCATCAGAATTGTTATGGAGCAGTGATTCGCTGAACAAATCTGTGGCAGAAAAAGTTTTATCTGCTTCTTCGTAACAAATTCTCAACAACATGCGGCCCCAGTTCATATGACAACAACGGTTCAAACTTTTGAAAAGAGCGAAACTAAAATTGCAACCTGCAAGCTCCAACAAACATACTAACCACAAATAATAGCAAAACATTCAAGGATGCCCTCGTTTCCTCTTACTGCGTTGCACCAACCTCGACACCGTCAATTTCTTCTCCAATGATTTAGGGAACGCTGATAAAAGTGAGGATCTTGCAAGACCTATTCTTGGTGACGGTGATATAAAATATCCAAGACGCTGTCGCACAGGCCGTCCTCCTATGAAGACAGATCCATCTGCAAAAAGCAGTCTAGAAAATCGTACTACTATATATGTTCCACGGAATGAAGCATTTACCAATGAATCAGCAGCAGCCACTTATTCAATTCAAGCAGCGAACCAAATATTTAATACAGGCAGCGGGAAGAAAACTTCATAACAGCCATACGTTACCACTTCAAGGCGTTTCAATGTCTTGAAATTCCAGGCGTTTCAAATGCAGGCAGCGGCAGTCTTCAGGCAGCTGCAGTCCTCAGCTATTTCAGGGATGTCAGAGACTGAGCAGCTCTCAGGCAGGAGTTACAATTATTTCTGGGACCTGTGCTCTGAGGAAAACAGGCCACACATCATGGCTCTGATACCATGTTAAACAGACATGGTTAACGAGAACAAATGGAAAACAATAGGAAAGATAAATCATTCAGTACATTTTTATTCACAAAAGATGTACATTTATAGTACAATATGGTGACCGTTGGGATTCACATCCCAAGGTCCCTTGGACTGCTTGTCCATTCGGCTTCCACGCTAACCCTTTAGGATTAGGTGTCCAACACAACCAATTCTAGATCCCTGAATTTCACTTTGTTGGCATCACTGACTTCTTCTGTAGGATTCTTTACATTTCCTTTAACCAAGTCTAGCACCTTGTTCTTCTCGAGGATTAGGTCAATCCTCTTTTTCCAAGATCTGGAGTTAGATGCTCCTTCAAGCTCGATTTCACCCTTGATAGAGTTAGACATCTTCCTTGAATATAATAGACTCTTTCCCTGAGATAGTGCCTATGAATGGATCTGCCTTTTTCTTCTTTCTTCACCAAAGCTCTGATTCCATGTTGGAAAATCAAAAAGGCAGTAAAGATTTTCTCGATCTTGACAATTACTTGTGATGTTTCTTATTATTACAATTCTTTATATCTTCTTTCTTTAGTTCATCAAGCAATTACCAAAAGAAGCAACACAAAACAATGAACACAAGATGTAGGCACATGTTAGGGCAAAATCCCCTTCGAGGGGAAAACCCCGTCAAAGTAATTCTTCCTTTCAATAGTATTCTTTGAGACTCTTCACCCTAGACCTTGACTGGCCCTTCCCTTCACACCAAATCAACCCCCAGAAGATTGACCTCTTCCCAACAACTTCGACTATGCAGCAACTTGCAGTAGCGAGCAACTTCCGGCAGCAGTCCAACTTAGAAGACTTCGTTCTCCCAACCTAGATCACGAAACAGAGTGAGACCAACACCAAAATTTCCATTTTTCTCTTCTACTTAGACTCCTCCAAACTTGCATTCATTTCGGCTTCCCGACAACAAACTTTCTCAACAATCCACTTCACACTTTTGCCTAGCAACAGGATTTTCGCACTTCTGCCCAGTAGATGAGAAGATGAGAAGTGATGCACCAAATGAATTTGTAGTCCTTTCTTTTATAGACTTCTTGTGGGGTAGAACGGATCCTTAGGCCAACATGGTGTGGAGGTTACATAATTCATGTTTGAACCAATACTTAACCGATTTACATGATTCAAAAGCCCAAGAAGGGTCTCTTTAAATGTACAATAATTCTATAGACCCAAAATAAATCTTAGAAGTCCTCAATGGGGACTTTGACATAAAATATGGTGACCCAAGCATGAAACCCATGCTCTAATAAGTCACAATAAAAATAATAATTATTATTTTCTTTATTCTTTTGACAAATACATTACATAATGACTCAAGTACATTATTGAAGACCGAACATAGTTACTTTTTCCAACAATTTGTTAGTTGACTATCTCCAAAAGATCTAGAGGTGTGATCGACCTATTGTACTAGCACTTTAAGGAACACGCTCTTACAAAAAAACTAGAAGAAAAGTTTAAAGGTTTAATGATGAAAAATTTTGATGCTAAATGATAATAATGTTTTAGTCATTGAAGTGTTTCGCTGAAACTTATGAGCGAAATATTAGAAATATGACACCATTTGTGGTGAAGGTGTACTATGATAGATGGTATTAGCACCCATGATGCTAAAATACAAGATTTGATGATAATATGAAAATAAAGTTTTAATGACACAATAGTAGGAATTTTTGAGTGAAAGCTTCAAAATAATTAAATGAATCTTCAAAAGGGATTTGATGTAACTTGTGGCGAAGGTATACCATGATACATGGCCTTAGCCCCCATGAACCTAAAATGCCTCTTCTAGAGTCCCATGTAATAGCCATTGAAGGTATGATACTCTTTCCCTTCTCCTGTATTACTGCTAACATATTGAAGCAATGAAAAGCTGATAGCTTTCAAATAAGATTTACCAAGGTCGTTATAATCAGCGTTAATTACTAGGACGAATTAAATCTCTCTCGATGCAAACCCTTTTTAAAATTGCAAAACTTGAGAAAAAGTTTGCACCTCAAGGAATTTGATCCCTCTTAATGCCTGAAAAATTGGATTAAGATGGATCTAGGCTGATCTATATTTTGTTGATAATAATATGTTGGCTTCATATATTTATTGCTACTAGT
Source organism: Pinus taeda (assembly GCA_000404065.3). Classification (NCBI taxonomy): domain Eukaryota; kingdom Viridiplantae; phylum Streptophyta; class Pinopsida; order Pinales; family Pinaceae; genus Pinus; species Pinus taeda. The sequence continues at coordinate 455,770 of APFE031245067.1, read as the reverse complement.
TTTTAATTTTTTAAATAATACTTTTTTACCAACATATGGATGGTAGATTCACACTATGGATGGATATCACATATCTCCCCCACACTAAGTTGTAGAATGTGCCTCTCAGCACAATAAACATAGGATTCAGAAAACATCCCTTCATTCTCACACAAATTTGATATATGCTCGAGATAGTGTCCACCTGATCCATGCCAGCGTATATCAGATCTTAAACAGGTGTTTGGTTACATAAAAATAGGAAAACTCCAATGCCTTAAAACACTCTGTTGGAAGTTGTTCTGAAGCTTCAAGCATATTGCCAAAGGCAAGCAATACTTAATGATCTCGATGCACTCACATTCCGAACTAAGTCCCACAAGAAGGCTATTTTTGAAATAATGGGAATAGTGGCATGCTGAAAGGTGCCTCTCAGCACAACAAACATAGGATTCAGAAAACATCCCTTCATTCTCACACAAACTTGCTATATGCATGAGATAGTGTCAAGCTGATCCACGCCAGCGTATATCAGATCCTAAACAGGTGTTTGGTTACATAGAAATAGGAAAACTCAAATGCCTTAAAACCACTCTGCTGGAAGTTGTTCTGCAGCTTCAAGCATATTGACAAAGGCAATCAATACTTAATGATCTCGATGCACTCACATTCCCAATTAAGTCCTACAAGAAGACTATTCTTGAAATAATGGGAATAGTGGCATGCTGAAAGGTAATTTCTTGCACAGCAATCCTAGAGGAGGACGTCAATGCAGGCAATTAATAACCTAAACCTTAATCTCAGAAATGATCTTGGTCGTAACGTAGGAATCATCGCATAACCTAATCTTCTTTATATGTCACAAGTAATCTGGAGATATATCATCATGAGAACAGAAACAATGGCCAGCTTCTTGCTTTGTTGAAAAACTACTACCCCTTCTATTCTTCCTCTACATCATGAAGTAAAATTCTTAGTTTGGGCAGACATCCTGCAGTCTCTGTTTACCAACTCAAATTTCTCAACATTTGATCAGTTCCTCATTTTGAGTGTGTTAACTGTCTCCAACAACAAATGAATGCGTCCTGTTTCTAATTTCAATCCAGCTGCATCCAGGCTGCTTTTTGACCCCTCTATCTTTCATCAATTTTCTCACCCTAGCCACATCATCCCACATGCCTGCGGCAGCATAAATGTTTGACAACAGCACATAGGTTCCTGCATCCTGTAGTTTAAACTCAAGCAAGCACTCTGCTGCATGCATCATTCGCTCTATATTACCATGGATCCTGCCCGCGCTTAGCAAAGATAACCATATGGTAGCATCGGGTTCAATTGGCAATTTATTGATAAATTCCTGTGCCATATCCAGAAATCCAGCACGAGCAATAAGGTCAACCATGCAGGTATAATGATTTAATCTAGGGGTAATGCCATGCTCTGTACTCATAGAGTTGAAGTAGTAATAACCTTTATCCACTAGGCCTGCATGACTGCACGCAGTGAGCACACCAACCAACGTGATCTCATTTGGTTTTATACCTGTTTGCAGCATCTGATTAAACAGTTCAAGGGCTTCCTTGCCTTGACCATGCTGAGCACATCCCACGATCATGGTAGTCCATGAGATCACGTTTCGCTCATACATTGTGTCAAAGACTTTCTGTGCATCATCTATACTTCCACATTTGGCATACATACCAACAAGGGCATTCCCTACAACTACATTGAATCCAACTGGAGTTCTATGAGCAAGGGCATGGATTTGCTTACCATGGTCTAGAGCTCCTAAGCTGCTGCAAGCACCAAGAGCACTGGCAAAGGTAAACTGATCAGGTTCTACTTCGCCTTCTCTTATTCTATGAAAGAGTTTCCAAGCTTCGTGACCTTGCCCATGCTGGGCATATCCTGCAATTAATGCATTCCACGAGACTATGTCTGGTTGGGGAGTTTTACCCAAAAGTTTCAAAGCTCTGTCAAAGTACCCATTCTGGGCATAACCTGCAATGATTACATTCCATGAAACCAAATCTCTTGTAGCCATTTTGTCAAATACTTGGCGTGCATCTTTCATGCATGCACATTTCGCATACATATCAATCATGGCATTTGAAACGACCACATCTGCATCAAAACCAGTTTTGATAATCTTGGAATGGACCTCCTTCCCATGTTTCCAATCAGCTAATCCAGAACATGCTTCCAGAGCACTCGTCAAGATGAATTCGTCTGCCTTTAAACCATAAGATTGCATTTGGAAGAACAGTTTTAAGGCCACTTCGTCATTTCCATTCTGTGCATATCCATCAATGATAGCTGACCATGAAACAAGGTCGACTTCAGGCATCCGCCAAAACAATCTTGTGGCCTCGTCTAGGAGCCCACTTTTTGCATAACCTGCAATCAAGGCATTCCAAGAGACGACATTTCGTTCTGACATTTTGTCAAATATTTGGCGCGCATTCTGCAAACTTCCACATTTCACGTACATATCCAGCAGGGCGCTGCCCACAACAACATTAGACTGAAACCCGCTCACGATAACAAGCTCATGTAGTCGTCTACCCTCCTCCAGATTTGCCAACATGCCACAGGTTTTGGCAACACTCGAGAATGTAAAATGGTCCGGTTTTATACATTCAAATTGCATTTGGTGATATAGTTTCAGAGCTTCACTCCCACATCCATTTCGGACACATCCTGTAATCATGGCAGTCCAAGTGACCACATTTCGGTGAGACATTTTGTCAAACACTTGGCGCGCATCCATCAAACTGTTGCACTTCACATACAAATTGACCAGGTGGTTCCATAGAGATACGCATTGTTTCACCGCGGTTTTTATCATGTGAGTATGGACGTAATATCCCATTTGGAGATTCCCCATTTTGGCAGACTGTTGCAGTAGAAAAGAATAGGTTGCTGGCTCTACTACCTCGATTCCTGTTTTCATGGTATCCAGTACTTCCTTCAAGCGTCGATCCATGCCAACCAGTAAATGGTTCGGCCGACTCATCGTGTTTAGCCTTCATTATTAATCGACTGAAACTAAAATGTTTCACTCAGAAAGGCTCAACATGGCGTTTATGTCATTCTTGTTGTTTTAACACCGCATGGTTGTTCCATTGGTGAAGTTTTTTTTGGGCCCACACAGGGAGGTGCTTTCGATAATTACAATTTTAGTGTGTTTTGATATGATTCTAATATCATTATTTGAATGGGCTTGGGTAGCAGATTTTATATTTAAATATTATTTGAATGAGGTTTAGTTAGCAGATTTTATATTTAAATCCTATGGAGAAGAGTCCAGAATAGAAGTCATTTTGAAACCATAAAACTGAGATAGCTTCGCACAATCTTATCAATAGATTAATGTGATTTCAAAATTATTTCCATAACTTAAAATATCCATAAACACCATACATAAAGTCATAATACAAGTATAATTTATTATTTTATATATTTATTTTTATTTATATATTAATTTATTATTTTAATTATATTTTTTGTGATTGAATATATTCATTTACTTCTAGGTCCATATATGGATTTGTTTCATTAATCTTTTTTCAAAGTCAATTTTTTTATAAATGATTAAGAATTCCCTTCAAAGAAGCAAGACTCCAAAGCATATTCTTTTGGGTTTAGCGTTTCTACCAAGCCAGCTTGGGAAGAGAAGAGGTGAGGGAGGAAAACCAAGCAAGAATTTATCTAAAGGGTTGGAAAATTTCTAGCCAATTCTAGCAAGGTTCACCTGATATCAGTGGTTTCCCCCAAATGAAGATCATGTCTTGGAACATAAGGGGCCTGAATAGCTGCGGTAACTCTTGAAAGACTGCATTAAAAAAAAAAAAAACAAAAAAACAAAAAACAAGTATAGTTATTTGATAGGAAACTGAATGTTCAAGTGAGAAAATGGATTCCTTGACTCTAAAGTTTTGGAAGGGAAACTAGGCTCAATCTCTTAATGCCAATGGACATGCAAGAGGTTTGATGGTAATCTAGAACCTGAAGGAAATAGTTTTCTTGGACTGGATAACAACCCCAAGAATTCTTGTAGGTTGATTCCAACTGATGGATTCCAAAGAATATGGATATCTAATGCCAGTCGATGGCCTTCACATTGCCACAAAGAAGACTATGTTCCTCAACAATCTTCTCCAGCTCCAAAAGCTTCACCAGGAAGAAATTTTCATAATTGGCGACAACTTCAATCTGGTCACCTCCTTGGAGGAGAAAAAGGGTAAAATAAGAAGGCTGGACTGGGAGACACACCTTTTCAAGGACACAATAAAAGAAATGCATACCACAACGTTGAAACAATAAATGGCATCTACACATGGAATAATCATCGAGGAGGTAAGCATCAAATTGCATGTCATTTAGATAGATTTTTAATCTCTGAAAGCTTGTTGGAAAAGGACCTATTCATGGAAGGATCCATAATTCCCAACCTTGGTTCGAATTATTGGCTGATTCTGCTTGAGATCGACCTCAAAACAACCCCAAAGAATCGCCCCTTCAGATTTGAAAGCTTCTAGCTCTCATATCCCTCCTCTGTTGACAAAGCCAAGCAATGGTGGTAGGAAATTGAAGCATTGAGCATCTCACCCATGTACAACTTTCAATAGAAACTCAAAGCCCTTAAAGTGCAAATTAAAAAATGGAATCATGAGGAGTTCAACAATATCTTTGAAGATAAAATACAATTAGAGGCACAAATGGAGATGATACACCAACAAGCAATTATTGAGGGTTTCTTTGAAGCACTACGAAGCTAGGAAAGCAAAATCCTATCCAACCTGAAAGAATGGAGGCGAGAAGAGATTACGTGGAAATAAAAATCTCAAGTTAACTAGATAAAAGAAGGAGAGGAAAATACTCACTTCTTTCATAAGTCTATGCTTAAACACTGCTACCACAACTGGATTTTTCTCCCTGGTGAACTTTGATGGGAAGCAACTAACAAACCACTCAGAATTAGAAAGAGAAATCACCTCTTTCTGTAGGCATCTGTTAAAGGACCCCTCTCCTAATTGCCTTCCAACAATAGGAAAATATTGGCGCATATGTTCAGAATGCAACTTTGGTGCATGGGATCACCATTCAAGAGGTGGAAGAAGCAGTCATGGGCTTATCCAAGAATAAAGTGTCGAGACCTTATGGATTCACCTCTAATTTCTTTCAAGCATGCTGGTCCTTTTTGGCAAAATAAATCCTGACATTGGTAGAGGAATCAAGGAGGACTCATTCTATATTTCCAGCTCTCAATGGCACTTTCTTCACCTTGGTTCCCATAACTACTCAAGTTGCTGATCCATGTGGATTTTTGTTAATTTCTCTCTACAATGTCATTTAAAAAATCCTTTCTAAAATGATCACCAATAGATTGAAGCCTCTACTCCCCTCTCTCATTTCAAAAGAGCGGTTTGACTATGTGGAGGGCAAACAAATCTTGGATGGCATAGTGGTTTCCCATGAGCTAATTCACTCCATGAAAAAATAAAAGGTGGAAGGTATGATAGTCAAACTTGACTTCTCAAAAGATTTTAATAAATTAAATTGGTCCTACTTATTTCATGTGTTAAAAACCTTTGGATTTGATGAAGAATGGATGATATATGTAGTGTCTTTGTTCTCCTCCCCCTTTTCATCCATTCTAATAAATGGCTTGCTCTCATCAAGATTTAATCCTTCTCATGGTATATGGAAAGGTGACCCCCTTTCCCCATTCCTCTTTGTCCTGGATATTGAAGGTCTAGGTCGACACATGCAAGTGGCTATGCACAAAGGTGAAGTGAAAGGAATAACGTTAAACAACCACATACTCCATTGGGCACCAACAATTTGTTGATGGTACAATGTTAATGGGTGTGTCCATGATTTCAGAAGTGCAGGCTATCAAGAGAATTCTGGATGATTTTATACTTGCTTCGGGCATCGCAATCAATCCTTCAAAATCGCAGGCTTCTTCTTCAACACCAACCCACGTACTCAAGCCCTCCTTGCTAGAATACTTGGCTTAAAATGTTTCTCACTTCTAGTTATCTATTTGGGTGTGCCTCTTGTTGATAATTCCCTGAAAAATGTTCATTGACAATACCTAATAGACAAAATCTCATCCAAATTAGATACTTGAACCTTTAACACCCTTAATATAGCCAACCATTTGGTCCTTCTTAAGTCTCTCCCGCAAGCTCTCCCCATTTATAGAATGTCTATGTTGGCTGCTCCTAAGGGGGTCCTTTGATCAATCTGTAACTTATATAGATCATTTTTATGGGGTGGAGCCACCTGAGAATGAAAATGGGCACTAGGGGATAATATATGTTTACCCAAAGAAAGGGGAGGTCTAGGTCTGAGGGACCCTGAGATGCTAAGCAAAGTACTGGGTGCCAAACTTTGGTGGAGGTGGATTCAGGGAGGTGTATATCTATGGAAACCATATGGAATGGAAAATACAGTCCAAGCACAAGCTTGGCTACCAAACTGCACAACAATCACAACACGTTGGGCTATTCAACACCATTTCTTCTGGGAAATTCAAAATGGAGACATGGCCAAGTTTTGGGATGATTCTTGGTAATAATTTCCAAAATTGAACACTATGGACCAAAGCTCTCAATTAGTTGCGATAATGAAAAGTAAGGGACTTAAGTGACACAATATTGGAAACTCGGGAAGGAAACTCCAACTAGCATGTGGGGAAAAATAAAGAAGATTGGGACTTCAAGATACCCAATGTTGAATGGTCCCAAAAGAAGACCTGCACTAGAGGAATATCCTAATCCGGGTTGGAATATATAAGTTGAGGTGGGGATACAAGCCATCTAGGAATTTCTTTGTGAAGGAAGCTTACTCTTTAGCCTTCACATTCAATCAAATTCCAAAAGAGAAAATTTGGTCCTGCATTTGGAAAACAAACTTGTGGCCAAAAGTAACACATTTTTTTATGAATGCTAGCAAGAAGGAGAGCTTTAACATGGGATCACATACAATGCAGAGGCTTTCAGGACCCCTATTATTTATATATATGTAAAAATCATTAAGAAACCATAGATCACATTTTCAGTGGATGCTTGTTTTTAGAGGATAGTGGACCAAAGTAGCCTCAACTTTCCAACAATCTGATAGACGTAGTAACATAGATCATAGAAATGATCTCCTCTTGGAAGCTCTCAAGTTTCAAAAATCTTGTCCTTAATAGAGCATGTGTTGGCACCTTTGGCCAAGAGGGCAACAAAATAAAAACAAAACAAACACTGAAACTAAAAACTAAGTGCAACAATTAAAACTTCATTGCAGAAACAAAACACAAACATCTACAATAGGCACATTCTATGGACAACAAACAAAACTAGTAACTAGAATCCTCCATTAAAATGTTGAAATTAAACATAAGTAGTTGCAAATAAACTCATAGAATCGAAAATAGACACATATCACTGCTGAAAATAACCCACATAATAGTAGAATTTGAACTGCTTCGTTGGCATAAACACTGGTTACAAAATGTGCAAACCTCCTTGCTGCCATTGAAAGGGGGTTGTCTTACTTCTCAAGCTCCTCTCACACACTTAAAAGAAGCCCTTGCAACACACTCGAGACCCAAAGAGACAACCCTCAATACTTATTCAACTCCCGCATAAAAATACCTAACCCTAAGAGTATGGGAGGAATATTTTAATATTTTCTTTAAAATAACTAGTAACAAATCTTCCCTCCACATCTTAAGGCATTTCAATTTCATTTCGTGTCATTACATTTCATTCATTACATGTCTTTTGTATTTGTATTTAGATCTTACATTAAATATTTTAATGGTTATATTCAAGCCACAACAGGCCCCCGACACAAAATCTTGGGTCATCCTCAAGCTAGCTGCAGGTAGACATCCATGCTTACTAGCACTACTGTGGCATGATCCAAATCCCCCTTTGAATACTGAACTACAAGTTGCTTCCCTATTCTACCCTACTATGTGCATCTTCCTTGCACATTGCTTCCTTTTTGGGCATCCAAGTCTCCTGCTTGCAAGATCCCCATTAGAGAAATTTTGAGGTATAAAATGGGCATCCTAAGGAATATTATAAAATAATAATGGAAATAGCAAAATAAGATTAGATTACATCATCAAAATCTGAAGGGAAGAAAGAAAAACTATTTTTTCAACTTATCTCCCTACAATTTTACTCAAATTTCGAGCAGAAGCACTTGTTTGATGCAAAATTTAATTCCTCAACCAAGGAGTACCCATGTTGCATACTTTCAATGGACAATGCTACAAGAAAAATGAGAAATACATTAAAAACGTGATTGCTATCACATTTTTTAATGTATTTTTCATTTTTCATGTAGTAGGGTCCATTGAAAGTGTGCAACATGGTTACTCTTTGGATGAGGAATTAAATTTTGTATTCGATGAGTTCTCCTTATAGAAATTTGAGTAAAACCATAGGGATAAAAGTTGAAAATATGAGTTGAAAAAGTAGTTTCCTTTATTTTATTTTTTTTATATTTTTACTTTTTTACTCCAAAAATGGTGAATCATCCCCATGGTTGACATCATCAACTTGAATCCTATTGGTTCTTATAAAGTTTATCTTAGTTGTACATTTTTGTTTTAAGGCCCATTTTAGACCTCCAAAAATCTCTAATTCCTTTCTCCTTCTCTACTATACTACCTATTGCAACCTGCACCTAGTTCTTTGTTGTTCTCTCTTCTTCCACTATCCTTGTTCACTACACCTTCTTGAATACTCTATCTGCTATTACTACCAAAGTTGTTGGACTCTGTTGGTGGGTTGGAGTCTTTGTCTATAAAATTGTCTCTTCTTCCTAAACCTTCTATTGTTCAGGGCATCTAGAAAATTGTAGTGTGCCAACTGGTTTGATGAGGACTAGTTAGTAGCACCTTATGGGAGCCTTTGCCAAAATTTTATTTCTATGCTATAGGTTCTGCATGAGCCAAAAAAATAAAATGGACAACAATATGAACACAAAACAAACTAGCCTGTAAGAAAATTTTAAATATTGATGGGTTCGGTCTCATTTTAAGATGGAGGTCCCTCGACACAATTTGTTACCACACAGAAGCCTTGAATTCCCTACTATTATGTGCCCTCCCGCTAGGAATGCGGTGCATCTGTGTAACACACACCACAACAACAAATCTCTATAATAAGTGATAATAACAATGTATAAGCCATTAATTGCATTCTAAACAATTGCCTTGGGGTTGTTGTCATCATTGTTACCATGATGATGGGCACGCTCTTTGGTTAATTCTTAGGATGGGTACATTCTTGGGCCAATTATCCTTGACATGTGGAGACACTTTGATTATATGGGACAGATATGTTTTCGTGAAAAATCAGAACCCACACCTGTAATATCCCTCCCTTTAATAATAAATAATAATATAATAATAAATAATAATATAATAATAAATAATAAAGAATACAAATAATAAATATAACTAATAATAATATAAATAATTAAATAATAATCAGCTTAATAATAAATAAAAAAATAATAAATCAAATGGGGTGTGTCGTAGTAAGGGTTTTATGGTGTGGTTGTGATGGCATGGATTCTTAGTATGTATCTGTATTGTACTGCCTTTAATAATAAATAATAAATAATAAAATACTAATAAATGTGTTAATAGCATATAATAAAATAATAATAATATAAATAATAAATAATAATCACTTAATTATAAATTAAGAAAATAATAAATCAAAGATGAAATTAATATATTACAAGAAAATAAATAAAAATATAAAAATAGTATATAACTAATTACTAGCTCTAAATAGAATAAATAAAATAAAACAAAGAAAAACAATAAAAAGGAATCAGTAAAGCTATCAGAAAAGAAGAAATAAAACAAGAAACGCTAAAAACAAAATAAAAGTACGGAAATAAAACAAGAAGGCTAAAAATCAAGGTTCATTGGGGACATGGAGTGTGTGATTGTAGGTTCCCTTCCAATGTTGTTCTATTAATAGATGGTGAGGAAGATGAGAGCATTTTGCATTCCATCATTTTATCGAGTATTCTATCTGTCATTCTCTTGGGAGAATGGTATAATAAGACTTAGGAGCACTGGCAGTAGTCGTTGATTGAGGGCTCGGGGGTGGCCAGTTGTAGCAGAATCCTGCACAATTGAGCCTACGGTTGGGAGGAGAGTCGTCCCCAAAATCTTGTGATCACTTCGCAGACTGCAATTACAGGTAATATAGGTAAGATCATTTGTAAGTATTTGTTTCCATTAAGACATTAATTTTAGTTTTACTTTGTACTGTTACAACACCTCTGTTGCTTCATCCATAACCTTGTCACTTTGTCTTGTGCACCTTGTCTAGATGCTGCACATTCTTCTCCCAACTGCGCATCTCTCTCTTTGTGTTTTAGTCTAGCACACCATTCCAATGTTTCCAGGTCATCTCAACAATCAAAATTCACTATAGAGGAATTACCATGACCATTCCTTGCACACCCTTACAACCCACATGTGCCTCATTCCTCGTCCACGCGGTATCACATAATTGTGAGAGAGTGTTGACTCATTGCGCCAAAAGTTATGACTTGATTTTATGGACCTAAATGTCTACATAATGATCATAACTTGATGTGTTTCCTACAACGCAACCTAAATTTTCTCTTGTTCCTACCTGTCAATGGTAGTGAATCTGAAGGCCTTTCGCATAGCACTAGTACTAGCTTATATGCAATCTGCCCACTTCGCAACCATGTCTATCCTTGACCCATCAAGCTCCAACACACCACTCTTATCTCCAAACAAGCTTCCAAACACCATAGGAACTCTTTTAATGCTCTTTATTCGACATCATAACCATGGTGCTGTAGCTGTTCTTCAGCAGGGTCGATCTCATGACATCCATTCTCCCGTTTCCTCCATCAAAAGCTAAAGAAATTCACCTCGTGATTGAACCACATAACAATTGACATAAGATCCATTTCTCGCACAATGTCGAACACTCGCGTGTCACTCTTTACCACTACACCTGCCTTCTTGGCACTGCACATTCCTTTCGTACCATGTAATGGGCACTTTTTACCATGAGTTATTTGCCAACATGTTGACTTCATGTAGACTCAACGAATTTTGATACACTATGAGAACCTCCTTGATGTACTGACAACATGATACAGGTAGCTTATTACCACTATGTCGTCCCATTGTATGTCAGTGTAGTGCCATCTTAACTTTAACTGTGCATGGATTTTTAATGTGGACCCTCTTTAACGTGTGATACCAATACCCAACAGCGTGAACCTTTCTCCAATAACAACAACAATGAGTATCAATACTTCCAACATAGAATATCCCAAGAAAGCACCACCCATGGCTAAAAAATACTCCACCCTCGCCCCAACGTTAGAAGCAAGTGGCTTCCATGCCTACTATGAAAAGATTCTATATCCACCATATGGGTCTCAACGGTCTTTGTTACCACAAAGAAAACGATATAAGAACCCCAAAACCCCAAGAGTGAAAGAGTCAGTTGGAAACATAGAAGCCTCTACCAAACTGACAATGAGCTACCAACCTACGAGGTCGAAGATGTTGTGTTCTTTCTAAAGGTACAGGCTGGGCAGACTCATGGCCTCCCTCAAACCATAAGTTTGCTCGTCTGAATTTCTCTCCACCACTGTTGCCACCTGGATGAAGAGGGAGACCATGTACTTCCTAGCTAGTGCAATTTGTTGGCACCTCTGGTGTCACACCCCCAATTCTTTTTTCATTAAATTGGTCGGGTGTGGCACCACCTAAGTAACCAACATCTTTCATTGTTAACTTAATTTACGAACTACGCCTTAACATTCATCATTAAACATGAATATCATATTAATGTGCGGAATCCATTAATATTAAAACATCATAGAACATCAGAAGAACAACAACACATGTAAAATAATCTTTTATTATATGAGAGAATTTTTGTACAATGACCGGGAGTATAACTCAACCGACAATACAACATGGTTGGGTGCCCACCTGTGCACGATTGCACGGTAGTCTCACCGCAACTCCACCAAATATACAACAAGTCTCCTTTTCCAAGTTGGGTGGGCGTGCCCGTGCACGAACCACCACCCAACTTACAACCCAAAACTCGTTTCAACACTTCGGCGGGCAGGCACCTTAGAACGCCCTCCACCCGCGCCTCAACCGTTCACCACACCGTGCAAGAACTTCGTGTAGGCCTGCCCGGCAAGCGGGCGCATAGACCTACGCCTTTTCCGCGACTCCTACTCCTTACTTCACACTCCTTTTTCGATTGATGACTGAGCGCTTGGTGTTGAAATGCCAACCTTCATCACGTAGTTTATATGCTTGTGTGCATGGAGGTCGCGCCCTCGGCCGATCCTTCCACCCACATATCCAATCACCACATCTAAGCAATCATTCAATGTCTTTGGAGGTCGGCCTGCCCATGGTGCGGGACCGCCCCTCAATCCATCTTTTGTTTGCTATCACTCTTGGTCGGCTCATGGTGTGACGAGTTCCCCAACTCGCCCTATAAAATATGGAACGCCAACATTGCCTATGTCATATGCATTTCGTCCTTGGTTGCCCCACGCTTAGTTTTATGCCTTAGTCGATTTCGCACAGTGGTGGAGCGTGTGCCCGGTCACCTATCAACCGCAGGGCGTTACATCCTCCCCCACTTGAAATCATTGTCGCCCTCAACAATATCGACTGCCTCAGTATCTTCTATTCATACTTCGCAATCTTCTTCTTCCATCTCCAAAGCGAGTCCTCCAATTCCCAACTTTCCTCCTCCGGTGCATTCTTCCATCTGACAAGATACTCCCATTTCATGTGGCAACCAATCCCTATAGTTCTATAGCTCAAAATCTTGTCCAACTCCAGTCTTGGCTTGTCCACAATCCCGGCTAGTCCTCTCAGTGGTTCAGCTCTCTCTGGATGATCAGCATCAAGTCTGCATTTCTTTAACTGACTCATGTGAAAAATTGGATGCTTCATGTGCATATGGTGCAGAAGCTCTAGCTCATAAGCAACTTCCCCCATTCTCTTCTTCACTCGGAATGGTCCCTCATACTTCCGTGTTAGTTTGCTTGTAGTCCCCTTGGCTGGCTGAGGCTGCTCCCCGGTAATCCTGAGAAACACCATATCTCCCACACTAAAGTGCACATCCCGTCTTCCTTGATCAACCCATTTCTTCATTCTCCTCGCAGCTTCATGCAAGCGCAACCATGCCAACTCCAAGGTCTCCTCAAAAGCCTTCATGAACTTCTTCGCGTGAGGACTCCTCAAAAAACCTTTTGTCACTACGGTATGCAGTGCAACTGGCATCTACCCATTGACCAACTCAAATGGACTATACCCTGTCGCAAAACTTTTTTGAATATTGTCGCTGAATTGAGCAATATCCAAGAGTTCATGCCACTTCTTCTAATCATCTGTCACATAATGTCTCAAGTAATCCTCCAACAATGCGTTGATCCTCTCGATCTGTCCATATGTCTGCGGATGGTAACTCGAACTCATCAACAGTTCTGTCCCAACTAACTTGAACAATGCGGTCCAAAATCTGCCTATAAAATGTGGATCTCTATCCGACACGATGCTTAATGGCATCCCCCAATACTTCACTATGTTCTTAAAGAACAACTCCACAGTCTACTCGGCTGCGCAAGGCATCTTTGTAGGAACAAAGACAACATACTTGGAAAAAAGGTCAACCACGAACATGATCCCATTATACCCCTAAACCTGTGGCAACTGAGTGATGAAGTCCATCGAGAAACTCATCCATGGCCTCTCAGGAATCGGTAAATGCTGCAACAGTCCCCCTTGTCTCTGATTGTCTGATTTTTCCTGCTAACAAATGATGCACATAGTACATACTCCTCCACATCCTCTCGCATCTTCTCCCAAAAGAATCCTCTCTCCAACAATGCCAAAGAACGACACTGCCCTGGGTGGCCAGCCCACGGTGAGTCATGGCACTCCTTCAAAAGGTGCCTCCTTAGTCCAGATGACTTTGGAACATAGAGTCGATTTCCAAAGAACAAGAACCTGTCCCATAGAAAGAACTTTCGTGTCTTCCCCTCCTTTATCTACTTCACTATATTCTGCGCCAAAGTATTGGTTTCAACACTTTCCTTGAGCTTATTCTTCATCTCTTTTGGCACCTGAATTTGACTCCTACTCCTTGTTGCCCGGTCTTCACCTTCCAATGCTGCAAGTTGTACCTTCCTACTAAGGGCATCTTCTAACACATTGTGCCTTCTCGGTCTATACTCAATAGTCATGTCGAATTCTGCCAAGAAGTCCTCCCAACGAGCTTGCTTCGCAAAAAGCTTCGGTTGTGATGCAAAATAGCTTGCTGCAACATTGTCATTCTTGACAACAAATGGCTTCCCAATGAGGTAATGCCTCCACACATGAAGACAGTGAATGATTGTAGTCATCTCCTTCTCATGAACCGGATACCTTCGTTCTCTATCCTGCAACTTCCGACTCTCATACACCACCGAATGCCCATCCTGCATAAGAACCCCTCCTATGGCAAAATTCGAAGCATCAGTGTGTACCTCAAACGGTTTCCCGAAGTCAGGCAAATTCAGATTCGATGCTGTAACCATTCTACTCTTCAAGTCATCAAATGCCTTTTGACATTTATCCGTCCAATTTCACCTCTTGTCTTTCTTCAATAGGTCTGTCAGTGCCGATGTTACCTTGGAATACCCCTCTACAAACTTCCGTTGGTAGTTGGTCATGCCTAAAAACACCCTCATCTCATGGAAATTATTCGGTTCAACCCAGTCCTCAATCGCCTTCACTCTTCTTGGCTCCATCTGAATGTACCCTTGACCAACAATATGCCCAAGGAATAGAATCTCGATCTGAGCAAACACACATGTAGACTTCTTCAAGTACAATTGATTTGACCTCAGTGCCTCGAACATCATTGCCAAGTGCTTCCTATGATCCTCCATGTTGTCACTGTGCACCACTATATCCTCCAAGTACACTACTATGAATGAATCCAAGTATGGTCGTAGGACATCATTCATTAAAGTGGAAAACGTAGCAGGAGCATTACACAACCTAAATGGCATAACAAGGAACTCAAAGCTACCATACCTTGTTACTATCACGGTCTTCCTCTCGTCTCCTTCAGCTATCCGCACCTGATAATACCCATGCCTCAAGTCCAACTTGGAAAACACTTAGGCTTTTGCAATCTTATCAAAGCAATCCGCAGCCAATGGCAAAGGATACCTATTCCTTATCGTCTGCTTGTTCAGTGCATGGTAATCACAACACATCTGTAGTTCATTCAAATCCTTCTTCCAATAGAACAATACCGGAGCTCCATAAGGGGACCTTGAAGTTCTGATGAAACCTACATCACCTAACTCATTTAGCTGTCATTTCAATTCCTCCAACTCAGGTCCTGACAAGTGATAAGGTGCTTTAGCCGGGGGTTGCTTTCCTGGCTCAAGCTCAATGCTATGGTCCAGTGCATGCCTTGGTGGAAGTTTCTTCAGTAGCTCATTAGGCATCAAATCCACATATTTGTTTAGCACCTCAGAAATCTCGGCTGGAACACGCGTCCCCACTCCATCACCTTTGACTCCCTTGAACATTACTGCATATGTCTCCATATCTGACTCCTTCATAGCCTTCTCCAAACTCAGTGTAGAAACATGTTGCACCTTGACTTCCCTCCTTTGCCTATGAGTGGGAAAATTCCAAGTTTGTGTCTGTCCAACCAGTACCACCTCATCACAGAAGGGGACAACAATAGCCCTGTTGCCCTTCAAGAAATCTTGTTCGAGTATCATATCAAAGTCGTTCATCTCCAACACTGTGAAGTCCAACTGACCCTTCCAGTCTTTTATCTACACAGGCACTTCATGTGCCAAACCCGCCACTTTAGCTTTAGAGTTCACTGCCTTGACTTCCACATTTGAGGGGAAGATCATTAGTCCAACCTCTTTTTCCGATCGTGTTGTCATGAAGTTATGAGTGGCCCCCGTGTCCACCAGAGCTTGAATGGTCTTGCCATGAACCATCAAGTCCATGAAACCCAGACTGTTTATCCATGATTTCTCCATAAATTTTCCCTACATACATGTTCGTTCTCTACGTTCATCAAGCAACGGCTTCACTCCCTGTGAACCTGCTCTTATACCACCTATCATGCCCCCAATTCTTTTTTCATTAAATTGGCCGAGTGTGGCACCGCCTAAGTAACCAACATCTTTCATTGTTAACTTACTTTACGAACTACGCCTTAACATTCATCATTAAACATGAATATCATATTAATGTGCGGAATCCATTAATATTAAAACATCATAGAACAGCAGAAGAACAACATCACATGTAAAATAATATTTTATTATATGAGAGAATTTTTGTACAATGACTGGGAGTATAACTCAACCGGCGTTACAACATGCTTAGGCGCCCACCCGTGCACGACCGCACGGTGGTCTCACCGAAACTCCACCAAATATACAACAAGTCTCCTTTGCCAAGCCGGGCGAGCATTCCTGTGTACGACCCATTACCCAACTTACAACCCAAAACTCGTTTCAACACTTCGGCGGGCCGGCACCTTAGAATGCCCTCCACCCGCGCCTCAATTGTTCACCACATCATGAAAGAACTTCGTGTAGGCCTACTCGGCAAGCAGGCACATAGACCTACGCCTTTGTTGTGGCTCCTACTCCTTACTTCGCACTCCCTGTTCGATTGATGACCGAGTGCTTGGTGTTGAAATGCCAACCTTCATCGCATAGTTTATATGCTTGTGTGCGTGGAGATCATGCCCTCAGTCGACCCTTCCACCCACCTATCCAACCATCGCGTCTAAGCAATCATTCAATGTCTTTGGAGGTCGGCCGACCCATGGTGCGGGACCGCCCCTCAATCCATCGTTTGCTTGCTATTGCTCTTGGTCGGCTCGTGGTGTGACGGGTTCCCCAACTCGCCCTATAAAATATGGAACGCCAACATCGCCTATGTCATATGCATTTCGTCCTTGGTTGCCCCACGCTCAGTTTTATGCCTTAGTTGATTTTGCACGGTGGTTGAGCGCACGCCCGGTCACCTGTCAACCGCAGGGCGTTACATCTAGGTAGGAGGGCCAACAAAATAAAACAAAACAAACACTAAAACTAAAAACTAAGTGCAATAATTAGAAACTCATAGCAAAAACAAAACACAAGCATATGCAACAAGCACATTCTATGGACAACAAACAGAACTAGTAACTGGAATCCTCCATTAAACTGCTGAAATTAAACATAAGCTGCTCCAAATAAACTCATAGACATGGAAAAATTTAAGGATGTAAAATTATCTTGAAGTTTAAAAATATTGGCGAATCTCACTAGTCCTTAATATGCAAACTATAAAATATTTATTTTTGTTTTTGTAAAATGATTCAAATTTATAATGATTTTGTACATACTCTCTATATAATGTTGGCAATTTTTAAGGTAAAATAATTTTATATTGTAAAATTTAGGCGAATCATTTTTATAAAAAATAGAAATTGGCAGATCTTTTATTTTGAAAAAACGTGGAAAATGATAAAACTTGTGAATGTTAGCCCCTAAAATTTTCCATGCTCATAGAACTGAAAATAGACACATACAACCGTTGAAAATAACCCATAGAATACTGGAATTTGAATTCCTTTGTTAGCATAAACACTAGATACAAAATGTGTAAGAGGTTGCCTCGCCTCTCAAACTCCTCTCACACACTCAAAGAAACCCTTGCAACACACTCGAGACCCAAAGAGGAAGCCCTCAAAACTCATTCAACTTCCACATAAAAATCCCTAACCCTAAGAGTATGGGGGGAATATTTTAATAAATATCTAGTAACAACTTTTCCCTCCACATCTCAAGACATTTCAATTTCATTTCATGTCATTACATGTCTTTTTTATTTGCATTCAAATCTTACATTAAATATTCTAATGGTTATATTCAAGCCCAAACAACATGGATCCTAGGTCGAGGCTTCATTCTCTGATCTATATGGAAATAAATAAACAACAAGATTTTCAAAGGATTCTAGAAGGAAGTAGAAGAATTTCGGGTAGGCATTCTTAAGAACATCAAGGAAATTGATCTTATTGCAAGATGGACAGAAGATGATTGGTCTACCCCTCCATTAGAATCCACCATCCTTCACTCCCTCTCATTTTTTCCACCTCCTTCCTTTTCTTTGAATTCCCTCCATCGTGAAGGGCCTTCATCCCTTGTGTCCTAGTTTCCACCTCCATAGGGTTTTATCAAATAAAACTTTTACAGTGAATCAAAAAGGATCAACCCTAGGATCTTAGGTTTGGAGATTTTACAATTGTTGAAAATGCAGCAAGAAAATATTAGTTTGACTTTGCCTTGGTCAAACTAGAGAAAATTTGAATTTCTATTTCTGTAGAAATCTTGGAGATAGTTAACTGAGGTGACATGGCACTTGTCACTCAGTTAACTTAGTTAATTTGAGTTGGGGAAGATTGAGTTCCATTCAATATGATTGATTGCTAATTTGTAGCAATCCATTTCAGTTTAATTTCAATTATTGTCAATTAAACTAGTTCTAAATGTCAGAAGAACTAGTGGAGGTCAAGTTGTGCAAGTGGAACTTCAACCACACTCAGTGATCAACTATTTAACTGATCAATCAACCCAAAATAATTGTTTCATGCAGAGAATTCAAGTTACCTAGTTGAGATGGAGATTCCAAGGTAGTGTACTATCATTTGTAGCATATTCCAATGTGTATAGGTGGTGCATGTAGTCAGAGGAAAGACCTAGAGGAATTGCACAATTCAATAGTGGGAAATTCCTAAATAATAGGGGCTAATTTCCTCAAGGAGCAATACAAGGAAATAGGAGCCTGGAGGGCTTGAAAATTGGCTAAGTGTTGGCCAAAGTCAGTCAGTTAGGTAGTGGGATAGACTACACACTTGTAGGTTGTGCTCAGGCTTGAGCAAGCATATGTATTGTAGAATTTGCCACTGTAGATCAATAGATTATGCAATATACTAAAGAAAAATACAGGATCTACTTCTACAAAAAACTTGCGGAAGCTTAATTGAATTTGAGCAAGATCAAATAGAACACATATAATTGAGAATGAGAAATCAATCACACGTGAACACAGAAGAATACTCTGGGGAAAACCTCAACTAAAAACCTCGATCTCTTTATTATCATACAAAGGGAAATATGTTCAGGTTACAGAAAGCATCAGCTCACAAGCTATCATGCTCTCAGTACAATCCAACAATACTGCTCACAGACTGAATAGACACAAGATATTCCTTCCCTCAACCCTCCAAGCCTCCTATTTCCTTGCGCAGTTTTCCTTGGGGTCCAATGCTACCACTTGTGTGAATTGGCCTCATCACACACTCATCAAACCCAAAAGTAACTACGCAATCTCCAAGGAATGAATTCCTTCTGCATGCAAGAGATATCCTCCATGAAATATTCCTGCAACTAATAGTACATTGTCCCATCATTTGATCTTAGTTGGGTCTCTGTCTGAACTGACATGCATGAGTTATTTATGAGAGAATATTCAGTTATCTAAAGTGCAGCAGGTACATGCATGCATGCATTAACTAACTGAACTCGAAATTAGTTCAACAAACTATTTGAACTAATCTAACTAGACTTAACTCAGTTAATTGAGCTAACTAATTACAACTCAAGGTACGACTCATCCTGATCTCCTTTAATCAAGGGATAACTTCTTCAATGAATGGAGAAACTATTGCATGTCTTCACATAGACTTCATGTTTGATTTTCTACAACTAATTAACTCAAGATGAATTAATTAATTATTTTACAAACAACCACTAAGATCAAATTCGAATTTTAATTCTCAATTTTAGTTTAGGGACTAACTAAAATTGGAATGTATCCCGAAATGCTATTTATAGTAGTGCCAATTTTAGCACTTCTATATTTAGCATTTCTTGTTGTTATTTTCAACACTCCCTCTCAACAAAAAAGGGATTATCTCCTGTCTCTGTGGAACTCGAAATTGCATTTTTACAATGCCTTAGTCAAAATATCTGCATCGTGTTCCTCGGTCGAAACATACAATAACAACATGATCCTCTTGACCACACAGTCTCGAAGATGGTGATACTGGATATCAATGTGCTTGGACCTGTCATGAAAAACTGGATTCTCAAAGAGTTTGATACAACTCTGATTATCGCAGTAGATCACAGTTGGATCCATCCTCTGACCAAACAATCCCACTAGAACTTTTCGCATCCAAATGGCCTCACATGTTGCCTGATTGGTGGCCATATATTCAGCCTCTGTTGAGCTAAGTGCAATTGACCTCTGTTTCTTGTTGTACCAGGAAACTGTCATTGAACCAAGGTTGAAGATTCCTCTAGAAGTGATCTTCTAGTTTGATGGACTCCCTGCCCAATCTGCATTTGTGAAACCCTGAAGCTTCACTCCCTTTGTCCATTTGTACCACAATCCATACTGAGATGTGCCTCTAAGGTATCTTAGCACATGCTTCGTTGCCTTCCAAAACAGCTTGGTAGGTTGAACCATAGCTTGACTTAGCTAGTTCACCGCAAAGCACAAGTTTGGTTGTGTGTTCACTAGAAACAACAGTGAACCCACAAGCTATTGATAAATAGTAGTAGCTACTACCTCACCTAAAGTGGAATCCTCCTTCCTCTAATTCCCAGCGAGACGAGTCTACATGGGCTTGCACTTCTCCATGTGAAAGTGCTTGAGTATCTCAATGGCATACTTGCCTTGAGACACAAATACTTCCCCATCTTTCTGCCACACTTCCATGCCTAGAAAGTAGTGCATAAGACCCATGTCTTTCATCTCAAACCCTCTTGCAAGGTCCTCCTTGCAAGACTTGATCAACTGATCATCACCTATCAAAATCAGATCATCAACATAAAGAACAATGACCAATGGCTTACCTTCTACCATGATGTGGTAAAGGTTCACATCTGCTTCACTCTTGGTGAAGCCCAACCCAGTGAAATAGCTGTCGATCTTGGTGTACTAAGCACGGGTGCTTACTTCTTCCCATACAGAGTCCTCTTGAGTCAGTACACATGCGAATCACTATCGAAGGTCTTCAAACCTTCTGGATGCTCATTGTACACCTCTTCCTCAATCTTCCCATTGAGTAACACGGTCTTCACATCCATCTGATGGATCTTCCAACCCATCTGAGCTGATAGTGCCAACAGCAATCTGATAGATGAGTACCTTGCTACAGGAGCAAAGGTCTCATCATAGTCGATCCCCTCGACCTGTGAGAAACCACAGGCAACAAACCTTGCCTTATGTTTCTCAATACTGCCATCAGCTGCTTACCTTACCTTGTAATGCCATCTAGAACTCACCACTGACTTGTCCTGAGGTCTTGGGACAACAACCCTAACACAATTCCGAATGATGGAGTCATACTCCTCCACCATTGCATCAACCTAGACTGGTTGTTGCATTGCCTCCTCGAATGAAGAAGGTTCAGACTCTACACACTCCCCAATTAGGGCCATGTAGCCAGTGTACTGCTCAGGTGATCTCCTTTGTCTGCGCTGAGAAGATGGTTGTCCCACATTCTCTCGCACATCCATCATCAACCTGTCAACTTCCCTTGAGCGTTTCTGCCCATCTCTAGAATATTCAACATGAGTGGATGTCTTCACTCCAGGATCCTTTGCATGCAGCTGCTTCGCATCAATCTGAGGCTCCTCCTCCTTAGGAACTGAAAGTTCCTCCTCTGCATGCAACTTGAGCTCCCTCTCAATTGATACTCACATGGCTTTTTGCTCATTGAACTTGAGATCTCTACGTACCACTGTCCTCTGACTGGTAGGCAGGAACACTCGATAGTTGTGGGATGTATCAGTGTACCCCACAAGTATCCCCAACTTAGCTATTGGATCTAGCTTCCTCTGGGCATCTTTGGTCACATGGAAATAAATTGATGATCTAAAGATCCTGAAGTGACTCACATCTGGTTGCTTCCTAGAAAAGGCTTCCATAGGTGTCTTCATTCCCAATATACTGTGTGGGCTTCTATTCTGCAAGTATACTGTTGTATTGCTTGCTTAAACCCACAAATGAAGTGGTAGGCTTTGGTCATGCAACATCGCTCGAGTTTCTCCCACAATTGATCTGTTCTTCCTTTTGGCCACCCCATTCTGCTATGGGTTATCGGGTGCCGTCAACTCCCATTTAATTCCTTCTGCAGCGCAGAAGTCCTTAAATTGTGGGGAGACATACTCTCCACCATTGTCACTACACAAGGCTTTTATTTTCTTTCCAGATTCTTTTTTTGCCAAGGCTTTAAACTCACAAAACCTCAAGAAGGTCTGATCCTTCTTTTGCATAAAGTAGATCCAGAATCTACGAGAAAAATCATCAGTAAAAATAACATAATACATTTGTTTAGCGATCGAGGTTGTAGAGAATGGTCCACAAACATCTATGTGAACTCGCTCCAGGATTGCTCCAGTTCTATTGTCTCGATCCTGAAAGGAAGATTTCGCATACTTACCCAAGGTACAACCTTTGCATGTATCTGTCTGCTCCAGTTTTTCCTTGGGAAGTCTGCTAGAAATCTACTACATGATCTTCAAGGCCCCATGGTGCAAGTGGCCCAATCTTTTATGCCATAGCTCGCTAACATCTTGGCTTTACACCACCTCTACTTTGGAACTCAGTGCAACACAATCGTCTACCTCTAGCTTGTAGAGACTCTTAACTTGAATCCCAATCCTCTTGGTCTCTCTAGTATCAATATGCCTTAGGGATACCTTTCCTTAATTAAATACTTCAACATAGCCTTTATCTTCTAGCATAGCGACAGACACAAGATTCTTCTTCAGACCCGGTACATACTTTACATCAGTCAGGGTTAGAGGAGCTCCATGCTCCCTCTGAATCACAACTGTACATTCACCTAAAACACGGTACTTTCCATCATCGCCCATCTCGATCCGCATCTGGAGATCCTTCTCCTTCAGGGTACTGAAAAGATTCTTGTCACTGAACATGTGGAAAGAGGCTACACTATTCAGGTACCAAACACATCCCACCATGGATGAAACCATGCATGTGATGAGAGAGAAATCCAACTCGAACTGTGAGGCCAGTGCCTCACCATCTGCTCCCTTCAAGGATCCCTTCTTAGATTTCTTCTATGGACAATTCGTAGCATAATGGCCCACCTCATGACAATGAAAGCATCACACTTTTGACTTGTCAAACTTCTTCCCACCATGGGAAGAATTGGATTTGGAATGGGATGTCTTCCCTTTCCCTTTCCTTGCATTACTCGCTAAGGCTAGATTTTCCTCATCATCTTTCTTTGATGAGGATCCATCTCTGGTGCTTCTTCTTATCTCCTCTTGCATTAGATCCGACCAAAGTCGTTCCCAATCTAGCAGTTTCTCTCTTCCATTTACTAAGTCTTGGTAGCTATGCCAGCTCTTAGGAAGACCGAGGAGATCTAGACTCACCATGTCATCATCAAATGTCGTGATCCCCACACTTCCAAGCTCATCCCTGCAGGTGGTGAACTTGTTCAGATATGTAGAGATCCTGTCGCCCTTTCCACACTTGATTTTTCGAAGCTTGCCATTCAGCACCAACTTCCTTTGATCACTGCTATTTTGATATAGATATTTCAATGTTTTCCACATCAAAAACGACGTCTCATTCCCATGGAGGCTCAAGACAATGTGGTCTTGAACTCCCTCCAGGAGGATTCTCCTTGCTCTAGCCACACATTTCTTCCATTCCTCCAATTCTGTAGCATTAGCTACTGCTAGCTTGGGGACTTCTTGATCAATGAAGTCCTTTAGACCGTTGTCCTCTAATACTGCTTCCATGCGATCCTTCCAGGCTATATAATTTGAGCTACCATTAAGGGCATACTCGAGTCTTAAACCACTGAACACCATTGGTGAAATTGAGATGTGATAAGAACTTGATTTCTATAATCAGGAACTTCAACCTTCAAACTTCTCCCTTATTTGTATACTGTTCTTCACTTTGATCACCTTTGCTCTAATACCATGTAGAATTTCCCACTGTAGATCAACAGATTATGCAATTTACTAAAGAAAAATACAAGATCTACTTCTACAACAAACTTGTGGAACCTTAATAGAATTTGAGAAAGATCAAATAGAACACATATAACTGAGAATGAGAAATCAATTATGCATGAACAAAAAAGAATACTCTAGGGAAAGCCTCAACTAAAAACCTCGATCTCTATATTATCATACAAGTGGAGTTCAGATTACACAAAGCATCAGATCACAAGCTATCATGCTCTCAGTACAATCCAACAATACTGCTCACATACTGAATATGCACAAGATATGCCTTCCCTCAGCCCTCCAAGCCTCCTATTTTCTTGCGCAATCATCCAATGCTACCACCTATGTGAATTGGCCTCATCACACACTCATCAAACCTAAAAGTAACTGCACAATCTCCAAGGAATGAATTCCTTCTGCATGCAAGAGATATCCTCCATGGAATATTCCTACAATAGATAGTGCATTGTCCTATCATCTGATCTCAACTGGGTCTCTGTCTAAACTGACATGCATGAGTTATTTATGAGAGAATATTCAATTATCTGAAGTGCAGCAGTTACATGTATGCATGCATTAACTAACTAAACTCACAGTTAGTTCAACAAACTATTTGAACCAATATAACTGGACTTAACTTAGTTAACTAGGCTAACTAATTACAACTCAAGGTACAACTCATCCTGATCTCCTTTAATCAAGGGGTAACTTCCTCAATCAATGTAGAAACTGTTTCATGTCTTCACATAGACTTCATGTTTGATTTTCTATAGCTAGTTAACTCAAGATGAATTAATTAATTATTTTACAAATAGCTGCTAAGATCAAATTTGAATTTGAATTCTCAGTTTTAGTATAGGGACTAACTAAAATTCGAATGTATCCCTAAATGCTATTTATAGCAATGCTAATTTTAGCACTTCTACTTTTAGCATTTCTTGTTGCCATTTTCAACATGTATTTCATCTCTATTCTCTAATTAATGCAATATAGATAGGAAGGAGTTTTGAGCAATTTCTTCCCCTAGATAAATATTTGTGCATGTGTGATGTTTCCTTTTTCATATCTATGGTTTGTGTTCTAGATGGTGAATTAACTTTTGCAGATTAGTAGAGTAGCTTCGAGTCTTGTGATTTAGTAAATTCCATGATCAGTTTTGAATCTACACATTAATCTCTACAACAATCACTCAGAAGATCCCCTCTTTGTCATTGTTGCATCAATGAGAATCAATAATAATAATGTGGGGGAGTTCTTTGCATTGGAAAGAGGGCTCTATTTGGAAAAATCCAAAGGATTTCCCACATTGTTGGTGGAGTGGGACTCTCATATTGTTATCAACATTCCAAACCATATTTATACTGGAACTAAATCAAATAAATTATCCTCTACCTAGAGACTGGGAAATTTCATCACTAAAATAGTAGGGATGTTGTAAAACATCCAGATCATCATCCCTACTCGTATTCAATGTACAAGAAATAAGGTGGAATATTGTTTAGCCAATTTGGAATGTGATGATATTGATCTCTCTCTGTCTACCCCATGGGATTCAATACACTCCTCCACACTAGTTGTTGATTATAAAGCCCTCATGCACAAATACAAGGAGAAATCCACCAATTCCATAGAGAAATCAAGAAGAGACATCCCCAATTGGGATGGAATTCATGTTAAATGTGTGAGAGGGGAGGGGGGACAAGACTTCTGTTGTCACTCCTCTCCTTCAAGGGGGGAGGTATGACCATACCTCCCTCCACTTGGTGCAACTCATTAATACCTTGACATCCATGGTACATATATTAAGAATTGTGAATATCAAAGGCTCTTGGAAACATGGGTTCAGAAATATTAACGCCACAAAGATCATTCCTCCTCAGTGCACATTCTTTGTTGAAGAAAAGTTTCATTGGGGTAAAATTGCCACCCAACTTCTTCAACCTATGAGGATCTACACTATTTCCATTTATAATGAGGGGGTAGGTCCAGATCCCCCTGATTTGGCCTCCCTTGGGCTCAAAATATCACGAAATCACTCAGCTATGGGTTTGACTCAACCCTCTCTCAACATAACGATCTATATGTTGGTGAAGGGAGGAGGCTCTTGGTGCATGCATAGTAGAAAGATGTTTACGCTCATTGCTATTCAGCTTCAGGATTCTTCCACCTATAGGAAAGTGCCTCTCTACCTTATGGGTTTGTGGTTTATTTTGGTTGTTGTCACTTTGCTAATTAGTATTGTAAGAAAGGTTACATTTACTATTTCTCCTCTAGGCTTTCATTATTCAAATCCCTTTATTCACCTTAGTACATGGCACTTGGCATCTATAACATCCATGAAGTCTGTTTGGCTTGAACATTCTATTCTTTGGTCTTTTTCCAATTTGGTTTCAATTTTTGTAGTCATCTAGAATTTTATGCTACTCCACACCTCCTTCTTTTTCTCAAAGTCTATATTTTGCTATTCTAGAGAGGTGCCTCTCTCAGTGGTCTGTTATGAATATAATAAAAATATATATATAAATAATAATAATCATAATAATGATTAAGTAAATAATAAGTAGTTGTTGAAGAGACATGTCCCAAAGGACATGAATATTTGTGAAGGGTCACCTTGCTTAATATATAAGCAGGGCCCTCATTTGTAGCTATTCATATTCTTCATTCATACAATTATACAATATATTCTTTATTCCTAAAATGGATTGTTTTACTGTATTCCAAGTATCTTAAACTATTTGACCTTTGACCATCAACTCTCCATAAACTTCATTTCCATTGTGATTGAAGCATTTCACTACATAGCTTTTGGAGTTTCTTCTTTCTACCATAAGGCCTTTGGTCATTAAAAACAGGAAAAAATGATTAAGAAAAAAGAAAAAAAGAGAGTACATACATACATACATGCATATATAAAGAAAAAAAAAAATAAATAGGAAATAAATTTATAAAAAAAGTCAAAAAACAAAAAAAAGAAGGTTGGACAAATGCTGGTTGCAGTGGACCTAGTTGCTACCCATTGGGTAACTATTGCCACAAACTTTGACGATCTGTTAGTTTCTGTAGCATCGGATGTATCCTAACCATGAAATTTGGTGGAGAGACTAGAATACATGAGATCTCCCAAACCCATAAATCGTTTATGGAAATTCCACCTAGAGGTGACTTAATTAGATTATTAACTTATTGTTTAATGTTTCCTAAGTCTAAACTTAGGAAAATTGGTTAATTAATTAGAATTAATTAAGTTAAGGTGAGAATAGTCTAGAAACTCACACAAATCGATCTAGTAATGATTTGAGCCATTGATTAAGATTTAATCTTGGTAGTTGGAGTCCCAATAGGAAGATATAAAAAGGGATCGATGTGGTGATATAGAATACACTTGAGCAGTTCAATTTCCTTGGAAGATCGATTTCCAGAGAGAAACAACAATTTCCGGAGAGCTAGAGATTGAAGCAAAGATAGTGAGGGGCTAGGATAATGATCTAAAGGAAGTTTTCTAGATCTGAAGAGGCAAAAGCAAGTGATAGAAGTGATCCATGTAGAAGCAACGCAAGGATGACATAATAGATGAAGCAGAGCAATTTGATTTAGTTGGGGATGAAGTCAATTTAGTTCCTAGAGGCTGGGAAAGTATTCAAGAGGGCCAGAGAGTCACTTCTAGCAGTAGGGACAGGGTAAACGGCTTGCTCAAAGGCAGATTCGAGCTACATCTAAGAGAGGAAACACAAGGACTACGCAGAGAGCCTATGCTAGGGTTTGGAAAACTAGTTTTACTGGAGAAGCTAGTGCTGAGATTGCTAGTGTGGAGAGAAAATTTTCTCTCTAATTATTTCTATTAGATACTTGTTGTTTGGATTTCCAGTTGGGAATCCATAAATTGTACTCAAAATTTTAGTGCTACATAATAATAAATCCCTCAGCTATTGCACCGATTTTCCCAAGTTGGGTTTTTTCTATGGGAAATTGTCCAAAAATAACGGTGTCATTTTTTATGTGTGTGCTAGAATTTTCTCAGTTTCCAATGCTATTTTCTTCCGTAGTTTATTTGTGAAAATTGCAATAGAGAATTAGTATTTGTTTGTATGGGAAAATAATTTGTTAAATTAAATTAACAATTAGAAGAATAATTTCCAATTGCTACAATAGATGAAATTTTCACATGGTATTAGAGCGTTAGTGATCAGCCAGGAATCTCATAAGAGAAAGAGGGAATTTTTTTGTTCAGTAGGAAGAGCAGGCTGAAATTCCTAGAGGCAGCACAATCCATTGCCAAGCAGGCCAAGTTGCTTGGGGAAGTTCAGTTTGTTAGTGTAGAGTGGAAGAAAAATTTGACTTTCTGGATTGAGTGATTCCAGTAGGCAGAGGGAGCAAAAACAACTTAGATTTTTGCTGAGGATATTCCTTGGTTGGATGCAAATGGTTTTTGCAGCAATTTATAGTTGTAGAATCTACATTGGGTGTAAGAGAAAAGCACACAAAATAGAGAATTTTATTCTCTCAAAGGGTTTCTAGCCAAGGAATCCATTTTTCTAGTAGCAAATTAGTAGTAGTTGAGTACAGATTCTCTTAGTCCAGAAGGGAGTGTGTATAATAGAACAACAACCAAGCAAAGGGAAAGAGGGAGTTTTCAAAAATTTTTATGATGGCCATGGCAGGGCTTAGAGATCAGGATAGGTTGGAGGGAGACTCCAACTATGTCATGTGGAAGGCTAGGATGTCCTTCTTTCTAGTTGAATATGATTTGAAAGTCTACGTGGATAATATGGTAGCAGTTCCCTGGGATGCAGATCAACTGAAGGATTACAAGAAGGAAATGGTGAAGGCGAAGAGGATGATTTTGGATGGAGTTCGAAATCACATAGTATCGCATATTTCTAGCAAGAATATTTCCAGGGAAATGTGGGTAGCTCTCTCTACGCTATACCAAGGTTCTTCCAAGTAACAAAAGATGATTCTCCAGGAGAAGCTAAGAACCATTAGGATGCAGAAGGGTGAAGGCATAGATCCCTTCCTCACTCGAATTTAGGATGTCAGAGATCAACTAGTAGCTATTGGGGAGGCACCTCAACCTATAGTGTCTCAGATGACTAGAAAGTATTTTTCCAAAGCATATTGGGCATAGACACTTTTCCTGGTTTGGATCGGATGTGGGCTAATCTACAACAGGAGGAGTTGAAGCGAGATCTGTTAAAGTGATCCATCCATGGCAAAAATAGCAGTGGATTGAAGAGTGTGAAGGAGGAGGAGAATGTGGCCCTTGCATCGAAGGTTCCCTGTTAGGTACAAGGGGAGTAAAAGAAGAAGAAGAAAGAACTTGTCAAAGGTCAAGTGCTTTAGGTGTGGCGAGTTTGGCCACTACAGTAATTAGCGTCCTCCCAAGAAAAAGGACAAGCAGGAGAAGCAAGAACAACAAGAATCATCTGCGAAAATAGACAAACTTTCCTCCAGGCTAGAGGAAGATCTTGTTGTGTTTGTAGATATCCCTCCAAGAGTGAGGTGGGACAACTTGGTGTTGTAGACCTAGAGAGATATAGAGATTGGGTAGGGTCCTTAAGGAGTGCATCTCATGGATTATCACCTTGGGGGGGGGGTGGCGGGCACATTATTTAGTAATAGGATGGATCAATGGTAGTTGATACGGTTAGTACCAAAGAGATAGTTGCAGACTAGTAGCAGTCAGATGTTGAGGAGTGCAATGCAGTGCTAATAGTAGAGAAGGTGGCTTAGTGCAGAGTTGGCAGCAATGCAAAGTGTTTAGCGATAGTGTATATGTGAATAGAAGTCAAAGACTCAGGATACAGATCCATCATACTTAACACAAATGACTCATTATTTTGGATGCTTCTCAATTGGAGTAGTTGAATTTGCAACAAAAATAGATGAGAGGTAGTTGCGGTGCAGATGCAATGTTGGTAATAATATGGCAGTGTCAACAGCAACATAGATGTAGCATCAGAGTTGCACAGTAAATGGAGGGTAGCATCAACCATACATCAATAGTGTGACATGAGGTGATACAAAGATAGGGTCTTGCAGCAAGATGTGCAACATTAGAGATAACACAATCCTCGCTAAGAGGAAGTGTTAGCTTCTGTAGCATCGGATCTGTTCTAGCCATGAAATTTTGTGGAGAGGCTAGAATACATGAGATCTACAAAACCCAACAATCATTCTGGAAATTCCACTTAGAGATGACTTAATTAGATTATTAACCCATTTTTTAATGTTTCCTAAGTCTAAACTTAGAAAAACTAGTTAATTAATTATAATTAATTAAGTCAAGGTGAGAATAGTCTATAAAGTCACACAAATCAATCTAGAAATGATTTTAGACATCGATTAATATTTAATCCTGGTCGTTAGAGTCCCAACAAGAATATATAAGAAGGGATGGACATGGTGATGGAGAATACACTTGAGCAGTTCGATTTCCTTAGCAAATCAATATCTGGAGAGCAACAATGGTTGCTGAAGAGCCAAATATTGAAGCAGAGATAGTGAGGGGCAAGAATAATGATCCATAAAAAAATTTCTAGATCCAGAGAGGCAACAACAAATTATAGAAGTGATCCACATAGAGGTAGTGCAGAGATTGCGTAGTAGCTGAAGTAGAGTAATTTGATTTAGCTGGGGTGGAAGTCAATTTAGTTTCCAGAGGTCGGGAAAGTCTTCCTGAGGGGCAGAGAGTCAATTCCAACAATAGAGATAGGTTAGAGAGATTTCTCAGAGGTAGATTTGAGGCACACATGTGAGAGGAAGTGCAAGGACTGCACAGATGGCCTATGCTGGGGTTTGGACACCTAGTTTTATTGGAGAAGCCAATGTCAAGATTGCTAGTGGGGTGAGATAATTTTCTCTCTAATTATTTCTATCAGATACTTGTTGTTTGGATTACCAGTTGGACATCCATAGATTGTACTCAGAATTTCTCTGCTGCATAATAATAAAATCGTCAACTGCTACACTGGTTTTCCCAATTTGGGTTTTTCTAGGGACAATTGTCCAAAAATAACATTCTCATTTATTTTATTTGTGTGTGCTATAAATTTCTCAGTTTTTAGGGCTATTGTCTTTTGTAGTTTATTTTTGAAAATTCTAGTAGATAATTATTTGTTGTTTGTATGGGCATATAAATTATTAAATTAAATTAACAATTAGAAGAATAATTTCCAGTTGTTGCAATAGATGAAATTTTCACATGGTTTGCTACAACCACTACCACCACTATGCTAGACGTTGTTCTAACTCAATGCTCTTTATTGTTGCTTGACTTCCCTGAATCACAATGACCGATTATTATCGTCCAACTGCTAATCAGACTAATCATGCCACCTACAAATCAATCTGTCTATAAATTTCATTCCAGACAGTAATTCCTTTGTATATATAGTAATTCTCTACAATCCTTCCCACAATTATAGCCTTTACAGTCAAGTAACAGACACACTCAATAGCAACTCATTGTGATTGATTGAGGGTAAATTTAATAAATGGAAAAAAGGGTTATCACATATGTGCACAAGTGGGTATATATTATAAAATGAAAAAAAATTGAAAAGGTTAAGTTGAAGGAATATTTTATTCAGTAAAGAGTTTTTATTTTTAAGAGAAAATATGGTAAAAAATTATAATTTATTAAAAAAATTATTATTATAAAGGACATTTGAGTTATCAAAAATAAAATAAAAAGGGTGTATTGTAAAAAATAATAGTTATGTCATAAAAGCCTTGAGGGTTAGATTAATAGGTTGAGTCCTCATTGTTAAAGCACATTTGTTATTGAGAGGTCATGGGTTCAATTCTCTTGACACTCTCAGGGTCAGGCTCAATGGTTGAGCTGATAGGAAGTGATCCCTTTGTGGGGATTTACCTGGTACACATATTTTGTGGATGTAGCGGTCACCGATCTTCGAGGTCCATGAAACAAATAGAAAAAAAAAGTAGTTATATCATAAAATACAAATTTATAAAGTATAAAAGGGAAAACTAAAAGAAAATATTAGAGGGGTTGTTTATCATTGTCTTCAAAGTATTGTTTGGCATAAAATTATCAACAAGGAAAAATAGAGCCAATTGGAGAAAAGTGTTATGTTCTTATACCAATAGGTGTCATAATTTTTTAATGGATAAGGTTAAAACTGTAATATGTACATACCTTTGCTTTCTGCAAATGCTTTCCATATTCAAAAAATTAAAAAATTTAAAGGGGGTATGTCCCAAAAGAAAAATCAAGGGACAAAAATAATAAAAAAGGTCAAAAAAGATGAAAAAATGAACCCCAATAAAAAAGAAAAGGACCATGAAAGTGTGCAAGTCCAAGTGCCGCTGCTATTTATTTTTCTGCATAATAATGATTTTGTGCAACTTGTTATTTATGCCACAATCCATGGTAACCAAACAGTTTAATCTTGGCAGATAAGTAGATAGGTAGAGTTAATAAAAGGAGCTCAACAGTTTAATATGAGCCCTTGGATGTAATAAGGATAGACTTAGATAGATTTCTCTTGTAAAAGAAAAGAAAAATGTTTTGATAAGGGTTTGATAGCTTAAGTGCACCCTAATAAAGAGTAGAAAAAATGGAAGGATGAGTAGATGAGTAAGTAGTTGGATGGTTGCAGAATTATGGTGATTGATTGGATAAAATCATATCATTTACTTTCATCATCAAGTTGTGAAAAGTATGGATGACAATGGAACATTTTACAAAGTCAAATGATTAATTCCCCCATTCATTTTACCTTCAATTTTACTAATTTCCCATAAGCAATGACAAAAGTACCCAAAACCTTAATTTAAAGGGGCTCAGAGCATTTATTTGACTTCTGGAGGGACCAGACCCTTGGCCCAATAGCTTATAGAGTTTAAGTACTAAAACCCCCTTACCAACATTCATCTGTCCATAATTCATTCATTTCATCTAAAAAATCCCTTTTCCTAAGGTGAAATCATCATTTGCCTAGGGAAAGTAATTAACCCTACATAAAACCCCCCCTTTCCCACAAAAAACCCACAAAAAGCATTTATCGTAAGTTATAATGTATAGGTACGAATATATAAATAAATGTTCAACACATTATACTTAGCGAAAAAACCCACTTTTCCCCTTTCATTTCATATTAAATTTAATATTCATTATATTTATTTAACTCCCGAAAATACTCCCCATTCCCATATATTTATTAAATCCCATATGTTAATATGCCACCCCGATGGTTTGAAATATAAAAATGATTAGTAAATTAATTAAATAGATTAATTAATCGATCAACGACTAATTAAGAGCCACAACCCTCCGCCAAACAAAAAAGGGTTAATTAATCAAACAATGATTAATTAATAACATGCTCCACCAATCAAATGGCCCCCGACATCATTAAGCCTCCCTAATCTGCAATTAATATCCCCTTGGGCCCCTCCATTAACTCCCCGACCAAATCACACCCCCCACCACCGTGCGATCTAACCCCTTCATATCCGACAGGGGATGCTCATATTGGGTGGCCTCCGAAGGCTGACCTTTACCCACCCGATGTGAGTGGTTTTACTATTCACCCCGCCACTACGTGGCACCCGATGAATGGCATCGGGCGGCCTCCCCCCAAAACCACTTATCCCAAAAAATGGTGTGATAGATTCTGCTTACCGCCTCCGCTACATGCCAAAATGTCTTATCCTCCAATTGGCGCCAACTGTCCTTTCCCGACATACCTGCCAATAACATTGACTTTATGCATAAAACCAAAAAACTCATTGTTTTTTCATTTTTATCGTGAAAAGAACATTTTGACTCCAATGCAAAGCATAGAGTACATTCAATTGTCAACCTACTACCAATTGTCAACTTTCTGAAGCCATTGAACTCCAGACTACCCTGCAGACATGTGCGCTTCCTGCAAACAGTGCACCAGCACCATTACACCGTTCAAATAAGCAAAATCAGGTATTTATACCATTTCCATTGAGAAACCTTGTTTTCTTGCCGAACTTGAGCCAAATTGCTTTAAAAACTAAGTAATTTAGTAAATTAAGCTGCTTGGTAGTCCTGAAATACTCTGTCATAGACCAATTTTTCCATATTTCCCTGAAACTTTGTGCCCCAGTTGCCTCGAATGTCATGCCCATTACGACTCCCCATAGGGATTTATACCATCTCCCACTTGCATACAAGGATTTTCAAATTAAAGATACCTCTGTCTCCAAATCCCATTTGAAACTTTTCTGCAAATACAGAGACCAATACTTGAACCAAGTAGACTCCATTAGACTTTGGGAATCAGGTTTACCCAAGTACCAGTTCCCAAGAATGCATATATTCCTAGAAATTATAAATTACTGCCACATGAACTATGATCCTATCTAAAGGGAAATAAGAACCCTTGACCAGTTAGTTCTGTTTACTATCACTGCTGAATCCATTAATCAAATGCTACAATTGAAGCCAAGCTAAAATCTGACTCCTCTTTCCATTGGAGATATGCTGAATAGATACCCTACCCTCACATCAATCAGACTGGCTCAATTATTCCAGACCTTCATCAGAGAAGAACAGTACATCGCAAAGGACCCTCCTCCTTATCTATGGACAATATTCTCCAGACTTGGCCAAGACATCATAGACATGATATCTAGTGTGCTAGGCTGTACCACTAGTGAATTTGTTGATGAGATCATAATATCCATCATGTCAATCTACTCTCCTAGCCAACCACTAGCCATCAAATTTGACTATGCAAAATTTATTGCTGACATAATGCATGATCAATTCATGAGGTTGGAAAATGAAAGAGTTTTCAAGTATTCTTCAGTTTTATATCATTTATTATTGTATTACCAAGATGATAGATTTCCAATTTCCCTCCAAAAGCTAAATACCAGAGGAAATCCCAGATCAGTGATCTTCTGGACTTCTTTGATTCATCACATTGATTCTCAATACTCCTATATAGATTTCATAGACCTCTTTGTTTACCCTGTGAAAACCATGCTACTAGGAAGCCCTCCACCCATAATCAATGTAGACATCGATAGGGTCCTACAGTTGTCAAAGCAGTACAAAGTGGGGGATTGGTACTTGTACCAAAACCACATTGAAATCATAATTTATGGATGTGAATTTCCACCTTACAAATTGCCAAAGTACCTCCCCATGAGATTATTTTCTCTGGAGTACTACAGACAGATGATCAATTCAGATGAGGTGCACTTTGTAAAAGCCAAGAAGAAAGCCCAACTTAGAATAAAAGATCAAATGGGCCCATTCATTTGTAACACTAGGGAATCAGGAAAGGAGGTAGATGAAATCCTCCAAAGGTTGAAACTCAAACAGAGTTTCATGTGGACCTATGACCCATTAAGCTTCATTTGTAATAGGAGACAAAAGAATAAACTATGTCCTTACATCCACCACAAAATCCCTGAAATTGAACAATATGCTAATCAATCTAAATGGGTGGAAGGCACTTTGATAGATCAAGATAGTACAGAGGTCATTGTTGATAATGTATTAATGGACTTAGATAGAAGACTTGATGAGGATTCCTTTGTACAGGTTCCAAGAGAGTCTCAGTCTCAGATACAAGCACAGAGCCACAGTGGTAATATAGAAGAAGCAAGTCCATCAACAGAGGAAAGACCATTAGGGCAACCAGAGTCTTTAGATCAAGTAAGGCCATCAAAGCAACTACAGCTTTTAGAACAGCGAGAGGAATCTGAACAACCTGAAATTTTAGAGGAACTTTCTCAACCTAAACAAATCATGAGCAATCCTCCCATTTTACAGACTCCTTTAAATGAGGAGAGGAACCTTAAGAGTGACATAGATTAGGCCACCCCTTCCATTAGGCCTATTGCCCAAACCTATGCTATAAGGCAAAGGTTAAATCCATATGCAGAGAAAGAATACATTGAAGTGACAACAACGATTTCAGGGGCAGAGAGGATAGAAAGTAGGCACAACACTCCTTTAGGAGGGACACAAGAACATTCCACCTCTCAAACTCAAATTTTAGAAAGGAAATAGAGTGTGGAAGTACCCTCCTTTAGGGCTCCCATAGGACAAAGCCAAGACATCAAAGAAAAGTATAAGGAAATCAAGGCAAGGAATGAGAGGTTAAAGGTAAAAAGCTATGCACATTATCTAAAGATGGATCCAACAAACAAAGCAAGGCTAATGTCAGCCTTTGACATAAAAGAGGGTAAAATGCAGATGAGCTTTCTCAAAGAAACCATACAACAACCTAAATCAATGGCAGACTACCTTAAAATAGATTTTGAGGTATTGGCAAAGGATATCCATCCTATTGACCAAATTGAATTACATAAACAAACTGGGGAAATGGTCTATGCCAACTTTACCAACAAGGCCATAGTAGCCCACCAACTCCAGAACTCATTAAGTAACATCTCAGCACAATTTCAATTGGAAAAGGCCTCTTCATAGGCCAAAGACACTAGAATAAAGTCCTTAGAGGACTTGGTCATAGAGCTAGCACATGATCCCAAGGATGTGAAAGTAGCAGAGTAGCTGATAAAGAAGAAAAATGATGACATAGCTGCATTGAAGAAGAAGATTAAAATTTTTTCCTCTACATCATCCTCAAGTAGCTGAAGTGTTAGAAACACAAAAGGAGGAAGAACTTATGGACCTAGTCATTAAGTTAAATGACCAATTGAAGGAAACTGAGAAATAATTGGATAGTTTGATACAGTCTAAGCAGAGTGAGTTGGCCACCACTCCTCTAACTGTAATACCTACAGTTTCCACAGTAGTACCCTCCACCTTGGCAGCTACCTTGGCACCTACACTTCTTCTAGCTACAACATTGTCAGTGACAAGTACTACATCAAGCACAAGTACATCAACCAGCATAGGGACACCAACAGAGAAAACTGTAGAGTTGATTAAGGCCATGGAAGAAATGAGTATCCAGGCCATTGAGCTTAAGAAACTTAGAGAACAAGTGGCAAGTTTAGAAACCAATTGTAAACTTGCACAAATACAACACAAAGAAGAAACTCAGAGGAACCTAAGGATGGCAGAGAGGATAAAAGCCCTTGAGAAGGCTTTAACACTGCAAGAACCATTGGGAGACATGAAAGAAATCCTTTGGGCCAAAATCGTTGATTCCATCAATGATGTTTGGCCTTCAATTCATATTATTTTTGAGCAAATAGAATTAGTCAAAATGGCTACAGAGGCAATCCATAAGACAATGGAAGAATTGGGAAATAAACCAGAAGAAACCAATTAGTTGATCACCTTTCTAAACAGCAAAAATAGATATCGGCTTGATGAACTGGAAATAAAGGACAGAACAACAATAATCATAGAGATCAAAAAAGTTCTCACCAAAAGGAACTTAATGCTCAATCTGGAGAAAAGATGTTAGAGCATTCAAACAGAGATTGATATCTTTATGCTAAAGTATGACATCCTAGAGAAAAAGGACTCCCCAGTCCTATGTGTTAGTGTCAGTTTCTTCACCACTACCATCAATGATCAAAATTAATCTTTTGCATTTCATACTAGGAGTCCCATTTTGATGAGGTTCCATTCCATTAGGTCATGGATCTACTGATGGTAGGGTTCATTTCAGTTTTTCCCTCATGATATGTACTTGTTGACCTCCTTTCATACCTTTCAGTCAATGGTTTATGCTCATTTTCAGTCTATTTCATTAATTACATAGGGTTTCGGTGTCATTAGGTTTAGGGTTTCTCCATGGCCATATTTAAGTGATTATTGCTAGTAATGGTCAGCAAAGACATAAGGAGGTTAATAATGATAAAAAAAGTCAAAATTTGTTAATTTGTAAGCTTAATGAAGTTCTCACCTCAAAACTATTTGTGAGGTGAACACAAAGAATTTGTAGTTCATATTTAAATTTGATTTAATTTTATCATTCTCATATGTAATAAATGGTTCCATGCTGCTCTTGGTCACCCGGTGATATTGCCAAGTACCTGCCACTGCAAAAGTCAAAGAATTTGAGCATCAGTCCACCTATCAAAACAAAAGAGATACAAGCACTAAAGCCCTAAAATTCCTTTCCTACTGAGCTAGGGTTCGCTATGGGAGCAGAGATATCTGAGGAAAGGAGGTATGAAATATATTAGAAGGAATGAGCCCATTTCATATCATCAAACATCAGGTCTCCATCATTTGTCGAGAAGTCATTCCAAGGAACAAGCCATTCATCATACATAAGGGGCGATTTTT
Source organism: Pinus taeda (assembly GCA_000404065.3). Taxonomy (NCBI): domain Eukaryota; kingdom Viridiplantae; phylum Streptophyta; class Pinopsida; order Pinales; family Pinaceae; genus Pinus; species Pinus taeda. Next base: position 417,414 of record APFE031245067.1, on the reverse strand, counting down.
CTTCAAATTGTGTTTCTAAGCAATAAACATGAATTTAACAAAAGTGAGAGAGGTTTTGGTCCATCATTGACTCAAGAAGAAAAGCCTCTTTCAGTTTTTACACAAGTTTCATGGTTTGAGAGAAATGTCAAAAATACAAGTTGCCTCAGGAGAGGTAATGCACCTCTGGAGTGACCTTGGTTGGCCAAATGACTTTCTTGATGATTCCAATGATAACTAGACACAAATATATTTCCAATGAGCTACCATGAGCTCAATTTAGAGTTCAGGAAGACCTTCCAAAGTTGATTGCAACAACACTATGCATTTAGGCAACCTAATTTTGCACATTTTGACCAGTCTTGGTAGATTTAACTTTTGACAGGGAAAATGAACTCCAAATTGACAAATTCAATATGTCTTGGAAAGTATACTTCACAAGATTTCCAATGTTCTATCCCACTCCCAATTTGGACTCTAGGAAGGCCTCCAAAAGTAGTTTGCAAAAAGGCACTGTGCACTTAGCAGTTGGCGCTGCACATAGAAAAGGCGTTGTGCACCTGGGAAGTTTGGGCAGTGGAAAATTACACTGGTGATGCGCATAGAAAAGGTACTACCCACTTGTGTGAGGGCACTGTCCACCTATCAGACACACTTGAATTGCTCCAAATCACTTCAAACTGCTTCAAAACTCCAATTTCCTCCTCTTTACAAGTAAGTACATTAATCCTCCTTGTTGAAGAGTGTTCTTGCATGAAATCTTGTTGGTATTTTACCCATAAAAACAAACCCTAGTAGCCATTGTTCAGCATAATGGTTCAAGGTTCACTCATTTATGTTTGTTGTTGGTTCCTAAAACCTCATACACTACATATTAAAACCCTACCCTCCATATAAAACCCTATCCTATATACATCCCATTCCCACACATAAACTCTCAAACCCTACCCTCCATATGAAACCCTATACCCTACATACAAAACCCTACTCAGTCCCCTAAACTCTACTCACTCCCTAAATCCCATTCACACTCCAATTCATCCTCACCTACTCATCCTAAAATCTCTTCGTACTCATCTTTCATCTATCCACCCTATCTTGTCATTCACCACAAGTGTTCACAAACAATGAAAAGGGCCAGGTGACTAGATAACGAAGAGGAAAGGTTAGAAGACAAAAGGCAAAGGAAATTGAGAATCCTAAGGTTATTTGTCTTGAGTGGTCAACATATACCTGGAGAAGTTGATTGAGAGGGTTACAGAGACAAAATTATGCTTCGCCACATGGCATATCACTGCATGACACGGAACAAAATATGCAACATAAGAATGAGGAAGCTTAAGGCTAGGTTGAGGAAGGACTTAATGGCCAATGAAGAGCAAGAAAAATTGGAAATCCTAGCTGATGCCTCATTAGCTCATCAAAGCAGTGGATGAGGGTGCCTTGTGCCATTTTGGGCAAGTTTTGACAAATTTTGGTCATTTTGAAATTTTGTAACACAGTAAATTGCGGTGGCACTGCGCTTTTGACTGGGGAACTTGTTGGAAGAATGGCTTGCATATTTGGATTCAGCATGAAAAAATAAGCAAACCTAGAAAGTTTCAACAAATTTGGAGAAAATCTAGGTCACCTAAAGCTCAAAAAAACCATCAAAAAATGCCCTCTGCCACTTTTTGGACACACAAGAAGAAGCCTTGGGAGATTCCACTTTTGAGGGGGAAAATGACTTCCAAATGCAAAAATTCAACATGTTCCAGAAACTAGATAGGAATAAATTTCCAACGAGCTATCTTGGGCTAAATTTGGTTAAGGGGAAGGCCTCCAAAATTGGGTTTGAAAAAGCATCGTGCATAGGATTAGTGGCATTGCGCATAGGATGAATTTTGCCAGTTTTGCTCAAAAATCAAAATTTCGACTAGTTTTTCTACAAGTTGACTTTTACTCTCATTTTGGATGAATTTATGAATGTAAATGATGATATGCTATGTAAATATAATTGTAAAATGACTCTAGAGAGTAGATACATTATTTTGTGGTGGTTTGGGGGTAAATGAATCAGTTTCCTAGGTTATAGAGGCAAGTTGTTCCACTACCTATATTCCTATTCTTAGTTTAGATATGGTTGAAACCACCTCTCTTCTCATGGATTCGACCCTTGATGACTAGAATAGGTGGTTTGATGCCTATATTATGTACTTTCTTAGTCATTTGAAAAGGTTGGACTCTTGTGGATGCCGTGAGCTACATTGTACATCTCTACAGTAGTTTGGCAAGGAAATAAACCAGGATTTGTAGCTATTTTTGTGGGATTCTTGTGGTAATGTGTCTTGGCATGTTTCTCCTTTTGTCATTATTTTTTTCCATGTGTTATATGTGCCAAAATCTATTTCATTCTTCTTAACTAAATGAATCAAGATAGATAGGTAGAATACATTAATAACAGTGCTATGCCTTGGGAATACATTTAATTTTTTATGTTTTTAGCTATTTGAAGAGGATTCATGACCTATGCATGCCCTCCTCAGCCCCTCACCAGTCTTAGATGTACCAACTCACTCAATTCCAAGTGTTTAAACACCTACCAAATTCGCCCCATAGAACACCCTGTATTCTTGACTTGATTTCCCATACCCAAAGGTGCCTGCTCCATTTGATCCAACAACAAAACCTTCAAAATCAACCAAAAAACCATAGAGCTACTATACCTAGCCTAAAATCCATTTTTGATTCAGTCATCTCAAACTGAGATTGACAAGGAGAGAGCCCTCTCCCAGCCTGATAAGGCTAGCTACTGGGTTAAGCGTGGGTTATGGTTACCCTAGAATTGCCTCCCTTCAACCTGAGGTCAATCTAAAAGATTAGGTTTGTGGTTACCTCAGACTATTCCTTCTTTGATAACTTCTAAGGAAAAAATCTGAGTGATAACATAGTGGTGACCATACTGGGGATTCAAAACCCTCGATCTTAATAAACCTTTGAGAAATTCAAATTTTTATTTTTAAGCATCTAAAGGGTTATTAGAAGTTATTTGAAAATGTTCATATAAAAAAGCAAAATAAATCATAAAAAACTTGAAATATGGCTTAAGGGAGAACTCATTATACCAGGGATAACCCTAATCCAAATCCTCACCTTGTATTTGAAAATCCCAACCTTATTCCGAGAATAATCAGAAGACAGGAAAGTTCAGTAAGCCCTAGACCTCTCTTTAGATCCAATTCATGCCCTGTTGAGTGGTTATTCATTGAAGATATCCCTTTTGATGAGTATTTTAACCTATCTCTGTTTAGAACCATGTCTGAGAGTGAGCTTGTGATCACATTCCTAGAACTAGAGTTTACCAGAGAATTTGAAACCCAACGAGCCAACTTGTCAATTGGCCAGAACCTTTTGAACTCTCCTCAGTCATCCCTTACCACTGATAAACTCCCTGAACTTTCTGAAATAGCTTTAATATCTTTTAGCTCACCATGATTTCCCCACACCTCTAAAGATCATCCCTCATCTCCATTTATACCTTCACTCCCCCATCAGCCCATCACTACCATTCAAATACCCATTATCCCTGTTACTCCAACCCCCCTTGTTGTCCCAAATCTTCTTGCTACCCCAACTCCTGTTCTCAATCCTGTCCAACTTAGAGCTATGGCACTCAGATATGCCCCCCTTATAATACATACACCTCAAGTTGTCTTGCCAGCAGATTATCAGAGTAAAATTACCTTATTTGATGGCACTGGAACCTACACAACACAACAACACACTAACAAAATAACAGATTATTTTGAACTAAATGGGATTGACATAGGAGATGTTCAAATGAGAATATTTTTCCAAACTTTAGCTGGAGAAGTGAGAATATGGTTTAGATCTTTGCCCCCTCAGAGTATAGATAGTTTAGAAGTTCTATACCAACAATTTTTAAATAGGTGGGAGAAGAAAAAGAACCCCCTTCAAATTCTCTCTGAATATAAAAACCTTAAAAGGGGACCAAATGAAACTGTTCAGGACTATTGCACTAGGTTTAACAATGTTTATTATGCAATCCCACTTGACGTTAGGCCTCCACCTGGCTTAGCCCTGATTAAGTTTCCAGATGGATTTGACACAGATATCGCTTTTCAACTTAGAGAAAGGAATCCCCCTACACTTGAAGAGATGCAAAGTGTAGCAACTAGCATAGAAGCTAATCTACTATCGAAAAGAGCTAGGGTTAGAAATGAGAGAAGAACACCTTTGAAAGATGAATCTTCACCCTTTGATCAGAAAATGGATGTTTTAGCTAAAGGAATGGAAAGGTTAATGGATAGAATAGAAGTCATTGAAAGGAAACCTCACTAGGATAACCAACAGGATAATCCAGTAAGGAATGCAAACTTTAGGAAAAACCAAAACCAAAACATTGGTAAAAATGGGCTTGATCAAAACAGTATACCACCTTTCTAGGAAAATTATGCTGAAACTTCCCACCAAGAAGACCCTCAGATAGACACCCAAATCAACCTAATGGGATTAAATGATGAAGAAACCATTTTTATAACTCAGGATGATTAAGAATTATACATGCTTCAACAGTTACAGACCCAAACTGGAGAATCTTTCAACTATAAGAAAGGGTATGACTCTGCTATTTTTGAAGTTCATAAACATCATAATTTAAGAAGCAAAAAGAACACTGATATTCCTAATCAGAATAAAAAAACAGTACCTAACTAGCTTAAGAAAGTAAAAGCTGCAAATCGGAATCCTCAAGTTACAAAAACCTTACAAATCCTTTCTAAACCACATCAAAATCCTCCTAGTCCCACCATTGAAGATGTAACTGATAACCAACCTGCTAAAGAGAAACCTTCCACTTCAGTCCCCCTCAAGGGAACATTGGAACAACCTCCAAAAATCATATTAGAAAATCCATATAAAAACAATCTAAACAATGAAAAGGAAGAACAGACTACTCAGAACCTTGGTGCTAAAATTTCCACTGCTCAAACAGAAAAATACCCTCTGCCTTTCAATTTGGGAGCAGAGGTGGCAAAACTCAAAATCTTAGTTACTCAAACAGAATTGGTTAAACATGAAACTTACAGATGTCAAATTAGTAAATCTTTAAACTTTCGTGAGAATGAAGACTCTGTGAACCTTTTTGATGATCAACCTAAGTTAATTTTTGGACCAGATGTTAATGGAAAGCTAGTTGAAGGAGGGATACCATCCTTCTACATCAGCCTTAATATCCACAATAAAATCCTACATAATTCCATGCTTGACTCTGGGGCCTCACATAGTCTTATGCCTAAGTCTATAATAGAAAAGCTAAACTTGGATATCACCAGGCCTTACAAGGATCTATTTTCCTTTGATTCAAGCCAGTTCAAGTGCTTAGGGATTATAAATGATTTTTGTGTTTCCCTAGTTCAGTACCTTTCCAAGACCATACTTATGGACATAGTTGTTGTTGACATGCCTCCTAAGTACGATATGTTGTTTTCTAGATCTTGGGGTGCCAAACTCCAGGGATCTCTGCAACTAGACATGTCATATGCTACCATATCAGTCTTTGGACATCCCAAGAAACTGTATAGAGAGACTTTGATAAAGCTAGTGAGTACCCAGGAGGGACCTTAGAACTTTCCTATATATTCTGTACATTCTAATATTGATTGTTTCATACTTTATAATGTTGAAACTAATCAAGAAGACACTTCAAGCAGCATGACAATAGAACCAAAAGAAATTGCAGTATCAAAAGAAAATCAAATTGTCCAAATTCATGAGATTTCGGATAAAAAAGATGATCTAGATACTTTAGTCAAGAAAGATTTCACTACCCTAGATGAAAATTATGAGCATGAAATCCTATGGAATCTTGAGTTTGATGGGTCAGTCAACAAATTAGGTGTAGGAGCAGGTATATGGATTTATAACTTAGAAAATGACATGTAGAAGGTCATGCCTATAGATTGAACTTTAAATGTATAAACAACATAGCCAAATATGAAGCACTTATGCTAGGTCTGAAACTAGTCAAAAGATTAGGATCCATAAGAGTCTCTATTATGATTCTGAGTTGGTAATCAAACAAATTAAAGTTGTTTATATGACTAGGGATCCTAGGTTAGGATTTTATAGAGGTACTGTTGTAGAAATACTAAATACATTTTTAGAAACTAAACTTGTTGTTAGTCCAAGAAAACACAACATGCAAGCTCACAGCTTAGCCAAGTTTTCTAGTACTTGTAAGTTTCCCTTTCAACCCAACCATCAGTACATTGCTAAGGTTAAGCATAGACCTGTTATTCCTGACAACTTAAATAACTAGCAAGTATTCGAGAATGATAAACAAATTAACAATTTTTTGACTTTGGATGAGGAGTTTGTAAATAACAACATAGATACACACATAGTAATAGATTTTGATTGCTTTGATGAAGTAGAAATTAACAAACTAGAAGATGATCAAATAGATATATTTAATCCTACAAAGTTTACAAAAGTAGATATTCGAAACCTAAAACAAATGGAAATTGATGAAGAAACTGAAGTCATAACCCTTAAAGAAAATTTTCTACCCAAAGGATTAACTCTTTTGGAGGACTTATTTGATTCAAATGATATTCCTAAAAATCCTAAAATGGAACCCTTGAAATCAGACATCGAGGAATGTAATATAGGCTCTCAAGAATATCCCAAGCTGATAAAACTTTCAAAATCATTACCTCCCAATGAAAAACTAAAGTATATGGAACTACTAAAATAATTCCAAGATGTTTTTGCACGAAATTATGAGGACCTGAAATCCTATGATACCAGCATAATAAAGCACACCATTCCATTAAAATAAAATCAAAAGCCTTTCAGATAGAAGCTTAGAAGAATCAACCTTGTTCTATGGACTTCTATTGAAAAGGAGATTATTGCACCAATTAGGTTCTCAGACTGGGTTTCTAATTTGGTACCTACAAGAAAGAAAACTAGCGAAATTAGATTGTATGTTAACCTTAGTAATTTGAATAAAGTTTCACTTAAGGATAACTATCCTCTTCCTAAACTGGATCACATATTACAGAGGGTAGTATGTTCCACTAGAATCTCACTGCTAGATGGGTTCTTTGGTTATAATAAAATCCTTGTCCACCTAGATGATCAAGCAAAGACTACATTCACTACTCCATGGGGCACTTTCATGTATGTGAAAATGCCATTTGGGTTAAAAAATGCAGGGTCCACCTTTCAAAGAGAAATGGACATAGCCTTTGCTAAGGAAATCCATGACTTCCTGGTAATCTACCTTGATGATATCACTGTATTCTCTAAATCAGATCAGCAACACCTGGATCATCTTAGGCAAGTCTTTACTAAATGTAGGAAATATGGAATTTCTCTGAATCCTAAAATATCTTTGTTTGGGTTGGAAGAAGGGAAATTACTAGGTCACATTATCTCTAAAGATGGTATTAGGATTGACATAACAAAAATTGAAGCCATTTTGCAGATACCACATCCCAGGAACATCAAAGAACTTCAAGCATTTTTAGGCAAAATAAACTTTTTGAGGAGATTTATCTCTAACTTAGCTGAGTTAATTAGATTACTAAATAACATGTTAAAGAAAGATTCGACTATTAAATGGACTTTAGAGGCTAAAAAGTCATTTGAAGATATAAAGTTAGCCCTGACACAAATACCAGTTCTCATCAGTCCAATGTTTGATAGTGAATTCATCATATTTTCTTTTGCTTCAGAACACACCATTACTGCAATCCTCTTGTAGAAAAATGATTAGGGTTTTGAATAGCCAATAGAATTCTTCAGTAAATCCCTGAGAGATGTACCTTTAAAGTATAATATAATGGAAAAGCAGGTTTATTCTCTGGTTAAAGCTATTAAAGATTTCAGAGTTTATATCTTATACTCTCATATAGTAGCTTATGTTCCCAATGTTGTAGTTAAGGACATTCTAACATAGGATGGACTTGATGGAAAGAGAGGGAAGTGGATATTTATAATATTAGAGTATGATTTATAAATTAAACCTACAAAATTGATCAAAGGCCAATGTTTGGCTAAGCTCATGGCTGAATAAAACTATTAGGCCCTAGACATAAAGTTGATTGCAGAACTGGATAACAAAGAGGAGATGGTGAATCCACAGATCAGCCAAGCCTTTACAAATTCACCATGGTATGCTAACATAATATACGTTCTACAAAACCTTCAAGCTCCTCCAGAGCTATCCAGGACTAAAAGTAGGTTCTTAAAGATGAAATCTTTGAAGTCTTGCATAATTGATAATGCTTTATTTTGGAAAAATCATGAAGGCATCTTTCTAAATTGTTTGTTAAAGGAGGAACCTGATAAAATTTTGCAAGAGTTTCATGCAGGTGACTATGGGAGACATCTCTATTGGCAGTAAACAATTGATAAGGTCTTGAGGGCCAGTTTTTACTGGCCCACTCTGTTTGCTAATGTTAATAAGTTTTTAACCTCATGCTGCAAATGTTAGATTTTTGAAGGAAAAAGAAAACTATTTCCATTACCTTTAAAACCTATATCTACTGAAACACCATTTCAATAGTGGGGTCGTGACTTCATTGGTGAAATTCATCCTCCCTCCTCTACCCAACATATATGGATCTTAACTGCCACAAATTATTTTACAAAGTGGATCGAAGCCATACCCTCAAGACAAGCCACTGATATTGTCATAACAGGTTTTATTTAGGCCAACATTCTGTCCAGATTTGGTTGCCCCACTAAAATCATCACAGACAATGTTGCAGCCTTTAAATCAATGAGGATGATTGATTTTTGCAACAAATATCACATAACTCTTGGCCATTCCACAACCTACTATCCCCAGGGAAATGGACTTGCAGAGTCATCCAATAAGATCTTAATGATTATTATCAAAAAATTGTTGGAAGACAATAAGAAGACTTGGAATAAGAAATTAGTGAATGCTTTGTGGGCAGACAGGCTGACCACAAAGAAATCTATTGGTACCAGTCCCTATCAGCTAGTCTATGGAATGGAGGCTTTTTTCCAATCTTCCTTGGGAACTCCAGTGATGAAATTACTCCAAGAAGCACAGGTTGAGCCAAATGATATTCAGAGAAGGATCAACCAAAAAATTCATTTGCAACAAAACAGGGAGCAAGTGTACATCAGGTCCCAAGTTGTGTAGGAGAAAATCAAGAAAGCATTTGACAAGAGAACCAAGGTAGAAGATTTCTATCTAGGGGATAAAGTCTTGAAATGGGACTCAAGAAGGGAAGATAAAGGGAAACATGGGAAGTTTGACTTCCTATGGAAAGATCCTTACATTATTTATGCTTTCAAAGGTAATAATGCTTATTTTCTCAAGGAATTGGATGGTGCAGAAGTAGAAGGAGGACCAGTAAATGGTCGAATGCTTAAGCACTATATAGATCCCAGTCACTTATTTTACTAATCACTTGTACATAATATATCTTTCACCAAGTTTAGTGTGGATTGGATGGTGAACTTTGGAGTTGAAGACCGAAGAGAAGGCCCTAAGCTTCAAAATTTTACTATCATAAGTATCAATAAAGCAACAAAGTAAAAGGAAATGTTGCAGAGTAAGATCACAGAAATTCAGAAGGCCATTGATCTACTAGTTCTTGACATTTCACCAGGAAATGCCATCCCCAAGTGGAGCCACTGTTATTTTCCTATACCAATAAGTGTCATAATTTTTGAATGGATGAGGTCAAAACAATAATATGTACATATCTTTGCTTTCTGCAAATGTTTTCCATATTAAAAAAATAAAAAATTAAAAATTAAAAAATGTAAAGAGGGTATGTCCCAAAAGAAAAATCAAGGGACAAAAAGAATAAAAGAGGTCAAAAAAGATGAAAAAATGAACCCCAATAAAAAAGAAAAGGACCATGAAAGTGTGCAAGTCCAAATGCCACTGCTATTTATTTTTACGCATAATAATGATTGTGTGCAACTTGTTATTTACGCCACAATCCATGGTAGCCAAATAGTTTAATCTTGGTTATTCCATGTTTTGAATTTCTTGCCTAGAAATAGAGAATAAAATCTTACCAAAAAGTTTAATGTTGGCAGATAAGTAGATAGGTTGTCTTAATAAAAGGGGCTCAACAGTTTAATCTAAGCCCTTGGATGTAATAAGGATATACTTAGATAGATTTCTATTGTAAAAGAAAAGAAAAATGTTTTGGTAAGGGTTTTCCAGCTTAAGTGCACCCTAATAAAGAGTAGAAAAAATGGTAGGATGAGTAGATGGGTAAGTAGTTGGATGGTTGTAGAATTATGGTGATTGATTGGATAAAATCATATCATTTACTTTCATCATCAAGTTGTGAAAAGTATGGATGACAATGGAACATTTTACAAAGTCAAATGATTAATTCCCCCATTCATTTTACCTTCAATTTTACTAATTTCCCATAAGCAATGACAAAAGTACCCAAAACCTTAAGTTAAAGGGGCTCAGAGCATTTCTTTGACTTCTGGAGGGACCGAACCCTCAACCCAATAAATTATAGGGTCTAAGTACTAAAACCCCCTTACCAACATTCACCCATCCATAATTCATCCATTTCACCTAAAAAGTCCCTTTTCCTAAGTGAAATCATCATTTGCCTAGGGATAGTAATTAACCCTATTGTCACGCAGAATCAGTCGATCTTGCGGACAAGACAGACCTTCCTAGAATCTAATGAAGACCTAATGGCAAACAAACCAACCAGACACTATCTTTCTCTAAATGCGCTTTATAAATAATGGCAAACAAATGTGTTTAAGGGCCTACCTCATGTCCAACGCAAGTTTGGAGATGCCTTCGCTCCTTTGATCCAAGTAAGTTTCTTCGTCGCAAACCTGCAAGCACAAACAAGGCAAACGATTAAATAGCACCTGAATATCCAATATTATAAAACATATTTAACATGAAAGTCAAGGAGTCCATGAAACAAATAGCATAAGATACTTGTTGAGAAAAATGAGCTTGATTGTATTAATTCAAAAGAAAAGAACCTTACAAACTTTGCCTTGACGCTGTACAAGCTCCTTCCAGGGTCCAACAAGAAGTCTCCTCTACTTTGACAAGCTTCACTCACTCCCTAATGGGGCCAAAAAGGTATGTGACCTCTCCTCTTAAGCTCAAATAGGAAGTCTTGATTTCACTAGCATTTACCCTCAAAAGTTCAGCTTCTAACCTCCTTGGCCACTGACCCAATGCCTCAATTTATAGTGCAATGGAGATCAGTTACCAGCTCCTCCTTCAAATGGATAGCTCCTCCTAACAAGGGATTAGCTCCTCCTCTCATGGGATGCATGAACCACTTGGAGAAAACAATCCACGTCAAAAATCCTTCTAGAAAACTCTAGAATTAACCCAAAGTGAGTTTTTTAAGATAAAAATTGTGCCTTTTGACTTTCATAGGGGTACGCATCCTCCCCTTTACATACAGAGTGTATAAGTACGCAGATATCCTGAACAAAAGGTGTGGGTCCGCAGGCAAAAGTGAGAGAAAGTGCGGAACCAGAGTTACATTGCTTTTTTGATGTCTTTATCTCATTTCTAAAGCTTGTTTTGAAGAGCTGAGGTCTAAGACTTGCTTAGGAAGCTGGTATAGGTGATGATAGACCCATACCGACTGCAAATAATCAAGGTGACGATATTTTTGTGTAACAACCACTGTACAAGCACTCTATGTAGAGCTTAAAGGCCAATTGGATTGGCCTCAAATTGAGTCCCCCACTGCTACTAGGCCTACTGGAAGGTGTAAAAGAGGAAGAAGAACAATAGCAGTGGGAAGAGGTGTACAGAAAGGCAGGATTCAATGAAAAATAAGAGGACCTCACATTAGAAGCATGGGATGTCAGGGAGGCCGTTAGGGCCATCAAAGATGAGGAGATGGACTAGTTGCTTAGAGGATGAGAAACACATTCAGTAGGGGGTGATGATGAGCCCCATAAATGGGTAATTATATGGGATCATTGTTCCTCCTAACTTAGCTTAATCCACCATTCTCATTATTTTATTGCATGTTTTTTATTATATTTATGCTAATAGAGTGAGTTGGGTTGGTCATTATGCCTTGAAGTCTAATGTGTGATTAATGCAGATTTTTGGTCAATTTTGGAGACAAAGTCAAGGATTTAATGAACATTTGGCAGAAAATATTCAAAAAAGAAAAGGGAGAGGATTTATAGGAGGGTTTCCCCCTCATTTATGACTCCCTACTTCAAATTATCCTTCAGAAATCTTGGAGCACAAGCAGCCACATCAATGCACCAAAGAGGCAGTCGAGCAAGTGAAGTATAATTGTTGTTTATCTCAAGTTTTGGGAGCCAAGCCTCTGTGATTTTAAGGCAGATATTGGGAGCTCCATTTTTATAATTAGAGAGGCCTAGGGCCTCATTAGTTTGTTGTATGTTAGTCAATTTTTTTCACTTTTGTTGCAGCTTTTCTATGCTCAACTTCGAGCTTACTTTTGTAGATACTTTCATGTAATCTTACTGTTATTTTGATAATGAAGATGAGATTGTTTCTGAGATAGCACTGAGTTACCTCAGAGGGATAAATATCTTGGGTTAGGGCCCAATCCAAGTAGCCAAGCACCTCTTGTTTTGTATTTATATGCTTTGTTTCAGTTTATGAATGAGTTATTGTTAGATAGATTTCTTTCTTAGTTAAGAATAGGTTGCTTTTGGTGATTTTAAAGGTTGTTTTCATTTCAATTTGTTGTAGTAGGTTGAATAGTGATAGAAGAAGATACAAAAAGGCCATCAACAGAGCCTTGGTCTCCTTTCTTCCCTTTGGGACCATGAACTGAGGCCAAGACCCTATTGCTGCCACAAAAAAAACAGATTTGCCTTTGCCCTAGGATTTCTATTGTTGCAGCTTGTTATAAGGTTAATGCTTTGCTATAGATATATTTCAGTTATGCTCATTTCTATCTATGCAATAAATTTCCTTCCATTTTCTCTTTCCATATAGCATTGTTCAGCATTTACTTTCCTAGATCAGAATTTAGACTAGCTTGATGAACCATTCTATTTTTTAGTGGTGCTAGTTTCTTTGCTTGCTTAGTCTCAGTGTTTGATTTTCAGTCCTCTTGTAGTACATCTCTACTCACAATAAATCAACCAATCAGCCATCACCATCTCTCTTTGATCCATGTTCCATAGGTCATCCAAAGTCCCTCACAAATCTTCCCTAAATTTATGCACTTTTCTTATGAACTTTCCTCTCTTTCCTTGAACAAGTCCAACCATATTTCTTTTCCATCATCCTCCTTGATGAACCTTAAACACTTGAAAACATCCTCCTAGCCATCAGCTACCCTTTCCACCCATTTTCCCACCTTCAAAACCTCTAAAATAGCTCTCGGCGTCCTCCTGTAGACCTTCTATAGACCTCCTGTAGATCCCATGCAGCCTCCTGTAGATTTTCCTGTAGGTGCCTTTTTGAAGTCTGATTGTAGGGAAAGCCTCCAGAAGGCCACCTGGGACCTCCTAGGACACCTCCACACCTTCCTACACCTCTGCAAACTCCAAATTCGCCCTCCGTCGCCACCTAATCACTGCCACATTCACAAACAAATAAATTACATGCATGACAATTTCACCTAAAAATACATAAAAATCCAAAAAGATGTTTTTTCTCATTTCCTTCTAGAAATAGCTTGAGTAGATGTTGTTTACTTCCTAAGTAGGTAATGGCATTCATTTTATGGTTTTTCATATCTCTGTTTGCAAAGGTAGGAATAGATGGTTAATTAGGGTTTGCTAGGTTTACTTCACATTTCTATCTTCTTTCACTTTCTGCAAGTAGAGTAGCCTTTGTAGGGTAAGATTTCCTTTCTCTCATCACATATAAAGCTTCTTCTGGAATTCATAGAAGTTGGCTTGAGCTCCTAGTGATCTTGCGCTAGCTAACCAAGTGACAGCCTGCAGTAAGAACTAGTACTTGTGCATACAGCACTGTCGCTTCCAAGTTTGTTACGAACTACTGGGTTGATAAAAGTAAAGTAGGAAGCCCAGGAGTTGCAGCATTATTGCTGCAATACTGGTGCTCACTAGTCAGATCCTTGAAAATTTGTCGCCAATCCGGCATCAATGAACCGAATTTGGGGGGAACAGTCAGATTTGAATTCAAAATGCCCTAGAAATTACAGGTGGCTGCCCAGCAAAAAACACTTGGCATTTTCAGAATTTAGTTGTTGAGCTCTCAGGCGCACATGAACGAAGAATTATTTGAAGCATTGATAACGAGTCTAGCGTTTGAGAACTTACCAGAGACTTCATGAGCACTATTGAAAAGTGTTATGTTGACACCTGCAACAGCTATAAATACTGAAGCAAAGGAGTTGGTGCTCGAAACTGATATGCAGGCCGAAGAAACTACTCCAGAAGTTTCCACAGTATTGGCGGAAGTCCCCAAATCACCAAGGATGACGAGACCAAATCCCACCATACCAAGGAGAGCGTGAAGGATAAGAATGGCAAGCAGCCTGCCATACCGGTGTGGGCATCAATGAGAATAAACCCACCGAAGCGAAGCCGACCACATAGGACAAGGGCAAAGCCATCAATCTAGAGCTAGAGGAAGAAGAAGTTGAAGACATCTCGATGGATGAGGAGGATGTGGGGATAGACATAGAGGAAGTTGAAGCTCAGGGTGTTGACCCTATGACTCAGTTTCTTGAGTACGTCCCTCCGCACAACGGCAAGACCAAGGTCCCGAAAGATATCGATGAAAGCAAGGTCCCCTTGCAAAACCCTCTACTGTCGGTTGAATGAAATTATTTTTGAAGGATCACACTTGGGACAAGTACCTCTGTTAAAAGTTGAAGATTGAGATTTGGTTGACCATGAGAAGTTCCCACACCTGGCGACTAAAAAGCTTATGCATTGCGTTATCGATACAACCACTGGAATGACCAAATTGGAGCCGCGGAGGTGCCTCGGAGGAGTAGACAAGGCATGTTTGCTCAGACTGCTATGGGTGCCGCACTACAACTGCACCCCAATTATAGCATTCGTCATCAAGCAGCTGCTATGCTTGGTACATGATGGGTGTGTGTGGCTGTAGGAGCCAATACCCATCACCGACAAATTGATCCACAGGATCACAAGGTTTCCCTACACAGGAGAAAACCTGGCCATGATATTTGGCGGAAAAGGTGGTGAGCAGGCCCTCGCAGAGGTCATGAAAGAGAAGTTTAAGCTGGTAAAGAAGTCGCGTGGATATGCCATATCCAACATCTGTGACCCTGGTGTAAAGGTGGATATGCACATTTTAGTAGGGAAAGTGATGAGGAATTATTGCGTTGATGAGGTGCCAACGCCTATCGTCGTGCTAGCAGCCCAGTGCGCCAAAGGAGTTCAGTTCAATTGGGCTGACTATCTCATGGTGAGTTCCTTACGAATTGCCACAAGGCACAGGAACTTAGCATGATGTTCCACTATGCATGGCCCTTGCTGTCTATTGTGCTGGTAGCATGGGAGCTACCTGAGGATAGTCAATTCCCTTTGGTCGCACCAGACCTACCAGAAGCAGCGAAGTATGCTTCCTTGTGGGTGACCAAGGATTCGCAATGCATCGAGGACAACAAGATCTTATGTATCTTGATGGAGATGAACATCCACATGGCCATTAATCGCAAACGGCAGTTGTCGCATACGATGTTTTCCAGCTTGCAAGGCTACGCAGAGTTTAAAGAATATTTTCACCATGTGTCCATTAGGGCACAGGAGGACCCTGCGAAGACATGGTATGACTTGCCTTAACTGGCAACGGATGATGCCATTGATGTAGTACTTGATCGTTGGTTGACAGAATGGCACACTACAGCAGACTTGGTTGTGGGAGGGAGCAAGTCCACCGCACAGAGAAAGAAGGAAGAGGCCAAGCTCAAGATGACGCAGCTAGCCAAAAAGAGAAAGAAGGAGGTCGTTGATAAGGCCCAGGAGGAGCGCGATGCCACTCAATAGACATAGAAGCAAATAGGTGGAACAGAGTGGGGCTCTACCAAAGGTGCAAGGTCGCCTTCACGTGAGACAGAGGAAGAGATGGAAGAGTAGATATAACAACATGATGTGGGCCCATAGGCAAAATCCGCCCACATTAAACATCCAAGGGATCAAGAGAAAGTAGGGTCCAGGAAAAAATTCAAGGCCACTAAAACATCGTTGGACCCAATCACCCTCATAGACGGTGATTTGCATGACATAGGTGACACGGTGTGAGATGTCACCGTGGAGGCCCTACAACAGTTTGAGGAGTAGCAGCAACTAGTATTGGGGGCTATCTAGATAGGTCTGCAGGAGCTACAGACCCACATGTCACATGCTGGAACGATGTCACCAACCTTGCTATCTGCACTTCAGAAGCTTCTGCTATGCTGCACACAAAGGCCTCCAACATGATAGTGTTGCCTGATGGAGCACTAACCATGGAGAATGACGCTGATAGGCCCACTGTCAATGCTCCCACGTGAAGCGCTCCACCTCTTGCAGGATGGAGTGATTGTGGAGCTGAGTGCCCATGAGAACCACGCCCTCTAGGCGATTATTGAGCAGCGGATTAAAAATGAGCAGATGGCACTACAATGAGACTCTGCCATCGCTGATGTGACTGAGGTGACCAACCAAAAAAAGTGTATAATGTAGGTCATCGAGGAAGCATGTCAAATGGTCCCAGAGTTGGCCATTTCTAAGGAAGAACCAGTCGAGGTATGCGTCCACAAACTAGCTACAGGGATGTGTGACGCTCTTACAGAAATGGTGAGGTTTCAGTTGGAGTTGAACCTACAGATCATCGAGTTATAGTTGAAGGCCTAGCCTTCAACCCCGTTCGAAGTAAAGGAGCAGCTTGTTACCACTGTCACAGAAGAAATAGCAGCGATTGATAGTGCAATAACAGACTACACGCAACTTTTTGAGGAGTCGTTCGATATCTTGATGAGATTACAGGAGGACCCTAATGTACATCGATTGGAGATAGAAGTGTGTGAGTTGTAGTAGCACCATGATGAGGTCAAAGGCACAGCGCGAACCATCATGCTCACACAGAGATTGGAAAAGTTGTAGGAGGCCAAGAAGCTGAAGGAACAAGTGGATGCAGCACTACACAAGGAAGCAGTGCTAAAGGTGCGATTGAAACCCTGGCTGGATGAGGCTTACATAGTCATAGCCTCTATTGAAGGAAAGTTTGCGAATTTACAAGAAACTCAGAAAAAGCTTCAGGCCGACAATTCAAGAGCAGTGACCCAGTAGATGGTTGAATATGCAAAGTAGGCAACCGCATAATGCACTACTGAGGTTGCAGTCATTCAGGTCGAGCTGGGAGGTCTTCGTGCTAATATCTCCATGCCTGTTGAGTGACTCGAGAGTGAGTCATGATGTTTGTGTTGGGGGCCTGTTGGGAACGAGATCCCCCAAGGACAGTTTTTTGGCTAAAAGCCCATGTTTTGGGTCAAGTTTTGTAATAAAGTTGTAAAGCCTCCACATTTTGTGGTCGCGGAGCATGAAGGTGTCATGAATCATAAAGGGTTGACCTCCCTTATTTTGTAAAGTGTCAAGTCAGCTGTAAAGATTTACCCATGGTCCGCGGACCATGGGATTGTATAAAAAGAGCTAAGTAAGTAAGCTCTAAGAAAAAGGAAAGAAGTTTGAAGAAGTCTTGAGTGATAAGGAGAGAAGTCTAAGTTTCGGGTCTTAGTGTAGGTAGAGGCTCTACAGCTGAGTGCATAGAGGCCTAGGGTGGAAGCCTGCAGCTAAGTGCGCGGACCCCTGCAGCTATGTGCACAGGGCGGATAGAGTTTGTAATCATCTAATGATATCAATAAAGAGAAGCATTTTACGAATTATGTGTCTTTGTTTTCTATTAATGCATCTAGTCATATAGTGTATGAATTTCATTTATAATGCCAATGTGATGTGCGAATGTATGTAATTACGTTAGATAATTGAACGTAAGGATATCTGTTTACGTGGCGCTAACTGTGATTTTTTAATAGGATAAGTAAGACACTTAAGTTAGTTCGAGAATCTGCACGATACATTGCCCTAGCAGCGTGAAAGTACCTAAACCGCAGGTTAGGGTTGTGTGAAGGTCAATAGTACCCCTTCACAGAGGTACTGAAGGGTGAAAGAAAGGGCTAGTCTGACAGAGCCCTAGAACTTTGTGACCTGCGCGAAAACAGGAATAGAAAGAATAAACCGACATCACGACCACCTCAGGGTGTGGAAACTTGGTTCTAGCATCCCCCCATTCTGCTTTGGGTGAGACTTTGGTCCGTGCTCTACAGGATGATGTCAAAAGGGCCAATAGTGTAGCGATTTGTTTGGCTAACTAACGTTGAACCTGGGTCAGGCCCCACCAAGCCAACACGATTACAAATGGATTCTTCAAGACTATCATCTAAATAAAAACTTGAAGAAGCAACATTATTTAGGTAAATCCTCAGGAAAAACACTATGCAGGTAAAGAACTTTGAGAAGAAGATATGACACAGGGATACTTTAAAAAGTACTTGAATAGTTATGAGAAATAGTGGAAGCATGGTCTTAGGGGGAGAATCTATGAGAATGGCAAGATAGCAATAAGAAGGAAACATGTTTCACTCAGGGCCATAGGATTATCCAGGATCATGTTATGGAGTTTTAACAAACACTCATGTAAGATCATCAACATGGAAATTTCAATAGATATTTGTGACCCTTTTCCATTGACGTAAATGGGGGAAAGGTTATAGATATTGATGCAGATGTTGACATTGATTAAGGAAGGAATTTAGGTAGGGAGAGATTGCAGGCATTGACATTGAACAATGAAGGAATTTA
Source organism: Pinus taeda (assembly GCA_000404065.3). Lineage (NCBI taxonomy): Eukaryota > Viridiplantae > Streptophyta > Pinopsida > Pinales > Pinaceae > Pinus > Pinus taeda. The sequence goes on along the minus strand of APFE031245067.1, from coordinate 398,586 downwards.
TGCAGGTGGAGTTTTTTATTTGTTGACATCAATGACCACCAATGTCTAATGATGTTGCCATCAATGAAAAAGGGGGAGATTTTTCCACATTGTGTTTTCATTGATCACAAAAAGATGTCATTGATATCAAAAGGGATGTCCAAGATAGCAGCAATATCATTCATAATGGCTAAGGAAGCAACGTACTCTCTATGAAGTAGTATGATAGATAAGACTTTTACAGGATCTCATCAAGTGAAGTAAAAGGTGCTTGAAGTTATTTAAGTTTTTGATATAGTTATGATTTCATAATCCTATAAATAATATGGTTGCATAGGACCAGTCAATAAATTTCCAACAATATATCCTACTATGAAAAACTCCTTCCAAAAGAGAATTTATGGCCATTTGAAAATCACCTCTAGTTGGATGCCCAAACTATAGGAAAAAACAAAAAATATCAATACAGTAAAGAGTGCACACCATCAAAGTGCATCCATGGTTCATTGACCCAACCAATGATCAATACCTATAGAACATGCACAATATTTAACCCCATTAAATATTGTGCATCTTTCCCAAATCTGACACATGCCAACCAACAAATGAAGAAACTAGAAGGAAAATAACATGACAACTTGAATGACAGTTAACCTGCCACCATGGCCTCCCTTAGATTGACACATGACATGTTCAGATTGGCTGACACATGGAAAAATATCACATGTTTTCTATACATATATATGACACGTCGCTAAATGAATTCAACATGTCAACATGGCATCAATAGAAGATGCCACGTGGTTGGGACAAATGGAAATTTTTGGTTGGTAGAAAGGCTAGAAATGGGTGACATGTGGCACCCCTCATGTGCTTCCACATGGAATGATGACATCATGTTAACATCATCATCCGAATAACTAGGTTCCTCTAAGGACCTGGTCATATGTGACCAAGGAAGTGAGTTTGAAAGGTCGAATTAAAAGTGCAAAAGAGAGCATGGTCACATGGTGGGACCAACATTGGTCATATGGTAGAACCCATGGTTGAATGGTACTATGTTGAGGTCACATAGTTGAATTATCCCCAGTTTTATGGAACGGTTGTATAGTAGAAGGAGCATTGCATGGAATCCACTGAATAAAAACCAAGGCCTAGCCCTTAGTTTCATAGCTTGAATTTTTTTGTACATCATCCTTATTGTAGAGGCTGAATCCATAGGCCCTTGGGTGAACCCTCCATGATCTTGGGACCAAAGACCACAATAAATATGTTCACTAGTTTCTCATAAAATAAAAAGAAATCAATTGACATATTGGTAGACTCAGACTCAATGGTGGATTTTTTTATCATGAAGAGTATTGGAATTTAGTATTTTGATTAAAACTCATATCATCGACCTCAGTTATGATTTCGGTATGATACACACACAAATAAATGATTTTGACCATTGTGGAATCCACATAATTGTTCGGGAAGAGTAATATATATTGGCGCACATCGTGACATGGCATAACAAGGTTTGGCATGAGGGCCATATCCTTGTTTTGGTATCATATCACAATCATTAAAAAGTTGGAGGATTTAGCTTGCAGGCCTCACACATAGCTCAGTTGGTGGCTTCCCCATGTTGTATTGGTCAAGACCCTAGTTCGAGTTCTAGTGGTAGTCAGGTCAGCACATTTTTTTTCTATATATCTTGTTGAGATATTTAATAGGTGTATTAATTCTCTTGCATCTATATGTCATCCAGGATCATAAACACGAGTTGTACTGCGCTTGCTACATTTAGTTCTTGGTCATAGATTTAATCTTTCCTTTATAATGATCAACTAAGTAATGGAACACACAAATTCTTGTAAACGCACAACTCAAAAAGGAAATCAATCCATCTTGCTAACACAGGAAGAATCAATAATCAAATTCAATTTAAAGACTTTGAAATCTCTATAAACTTAACCTATTATGTTCTTGAACTAAAATCTGGACTCAAGTGAAGACTTAATTCTTTACCACATATTCCACTTTGACATACTATGAAAGTGAATTCCTAATAAAATAGACTCCACAAATCAACTCAACAGTTTAAAGTTGCATTCAAAATTCAAATCCTAATTTATGGCTCTTGCAATTTACACTTGAAAGAATTAAAAGATCTGATCTATTTGCGATGGTAATTCAATTTTAGACTAAGCAATCAATCTTGCACTCAATAATTGTTCTTGATTAAAACCCTAGAATGAGAAAGTCTTCAAATTAATTCCATTGTCTTGACAACAAGTAAAAGATCTTTATGTTAGGAACTAATATGAATACTATGTCTCATATACTTAACCAAGCAACTTGATCTCTCACACTCAACTAGTCTACATACATATTACCTAATATGTAATAACCTTAGGAACAACTCAAATATCAAACCCTAATTCTATTTTCAAGAATGAAAAGCAAATAAGACAACTATGAATTGTTGTAAGACACACAAAACTGTACTTAAAAGGATATCCTACAGTTTCAGTTAACATGAATCAAATCTCAAACTAAGCTCAAGAAAACCTACTTAAGATTTCGGCAAACCAACACTCTGTCTTCTCAATGAAAAGGTAAATCACACAGTTGATTGCAACCTTAACTACTTTGAAACCTAATCAAGAACACATTATACTAAGGTAATGCTAATGGAAATTACCTCAAGTTTGAAACTACGATTTCAACCAACAATATCAAATTCTAGGCTACAGTACTGCACTCAAGCACTCAAAACAAAGCAAAAGGAATTACACTGAAATTTGAATCACTTACTTGAATTTCAAAATCAATCTGCGAACTTTATTAAGAAGCTAAGAATCTATCGAGAAACAAGACTAGATTAAACTATGATAAGTTAAGCTATTCCAATCAGTCAATCTAGAAAGAAATACTCCTATGGCACACACATTCATGAAAATAATTTAAATAAAAACCAATCGATTTGATAATGGAAAAAAAACAAGCAATGTGATTTCTATTCGGAATTAGCTGAAATCCACTCAATGAATATTACCAATCTAGCTTACTACTCTACACAACTAAACCCACACCATTTCAATCCTTACTACATAATGAATTATATTGACTTCAGCTTTCGAGGGTGCATTCTGCGTTTTCAACAAAGAGATCAGCTCACCACAAGCATTTGATTCACAACGTGATTGAAACAATTTTTCATATGACTGAAATAGAACAATTAGGACAATACATCTCGTTGCTTTGGAGAACAAAGCATGACTTTGTATTAAAGGTAGGTGCACCAATCTCTATGATGCACATAAGAATTACACATTCAGATTGCTAAATGGAAAGGTCTGAAAATGCATACAATGGTTAGAACACTGAAATCGTTCTAAATCAATGAAAGCCTCCATGCAGCATATAAATGATTAATATACAAACCAGAGACAAACGAGAAGCATCTATAATTGACACGTGACTACGTTTCCTAAGAAAAATACAGATCTAATCCCAGATGATGGTGGGCCTGGCCACACCTGGGGAAGCTTACTTACAGAAAAATGGAAATCTTTAACACATCTAATTCATGAACTCACAACAAACCATTCAGTGAATCAATCTGGACTTAATGCATGGCCATAATAACAGTCTTCAATTAAAAATAATATGTCTGGAGATAATACTTCAAATATACAATAACAGTATTATCTTTTGCTCACTAACTTCATAGTTATTACAGATCAGCCTTTATAGGCATCGACTTTAGTTAAAAACAACACTGGACCATACATAGCAAGTCTAATGACTTGGCTAAATCGATCTTCCAGATTAGATTGCTGGAATGACCTGTTCTATTTAGCATAAGAAATCCTCAACTAACCCCAACATTGGCATAAGCTAGGTTCAGCAAGGATAGTGAAGATATTCATAATGGCAGATATTTAACTTGTTTGATCACAAATGTGGGTGGCTCGATCATCTAGAAGCATCCAAACTATTCATACTTTATATCATTGAGTACCAATCCTGAAATGGTTGTGAAGTACAGAAATGGTGGAACACAACTCATGAACAATCACTCTCCTAATCTTATCCTATGCAAGCTGCTACAATATTCACACTCAATTATATCGATTATTTAGCTCATTGGTAACAACTTAAATTCGCTTAAAATTAACCAATAAACAGTAAAATGACACAATGAAATACTTTACCTCGTGGCAGTATTTTGATAGTTTTAGGGCAATGAAATTGATAGGAGAGTAGGTATAGGAGTAAAAAATGACAAAAATGGAGGTGGGGAATAGTGGAATTGGGGAAAAACAGGGCACTAACATCCTCCCATGCCTATTTGGATGCATGTCCTAATGCACCTATTACATCCACCAAAAAAATGTGCCAAACAAAAGGAACTATGGTCAAAGGCTAGCAGTCTTAATCAACACTTTTATCCCATGTTTAACCAATGGGGAACATTTCTGGAACTGGAGAGCTAACCCCTGTGCACTCAATTATTTAATGGGCCTATACCTTGATGCTTTCCAATGCAGCAACTGCCCGTTCTTCCTCTTTTGTTCATCATTATGAGCATACAACCTCATAATCGAATCTTCTGATTTTCCTCTACATCATAAGTGGGAGCCCTGGTAGGTGTCTTCGATTGTTGAGATGCACTTCCTTTAGGTGATTTCCCATTGCGTCCTCTTGGCAAAGAAAGATGTTGACTTGCCTTAGTAGCACTCCTACTTACTGATGGTTGGATGGAAGATAAGATTTCTAAGTCCCATTATCCGCAGGGATATTTGCTTCAGATGTGGTCATGGGGGCTCTTTCAAAGGACACTTACAAATTTTGTGCATCAAAATCAAGAGATGAAGAAATGTGGACGCGCTAGGAACTTGCACCCTCAGCCTTGGATCACTGGGCTTGATCCATACTCTTGTTCACCGTCAACCCTGAGCAGAGGTCTCAGCCAGAGAAGTCAGGGGTTTATTGATGGGAACAAGGGGTCTCTTGCATTTTTTCTTGGGTGTGGCACTCTCGAGAATTTGGGAAGGTTTCGACTAGGGCTCTAATGCTTCATCTTTTGTCATGGGGCTCGACTTAGGTCATTCCAACTCAACCTTATCTCTTTTCCCTTTTCGTTTCATGCCCACCTGGGTTTCTACAAAAATCGCTTCTTCTCTATCCTTCAAGGTTTTATCAGCTACCTGGGGGGTTTCATGAATAGGAATGGGGGAGTGGGTAGGAGAGGAAGGTGTTTATTGGGATTTAGACATAGGGGTAGTGTCATTTGGCTTCAGAAATCGGCCCATTGTTCGTTGTCATCCTTTTGTTTGAGTTTCCTGCCTAGGAAACTCCCCAACTAAGAAATCTTCCCATGACCTCTTCCACTTTCGTAGTTCAACGACCAACAGAATATTAATGAGGCTATGGTGATACAATGTGGTCACAAGTTTCCTACACTGGGACTACACCCCTCAAGCCATGTTACGCAAACTCAATTTCAAGAAATGGGGAATGTTTAACTTTTTGTCTTTTGTAAAATGAGTCATCAACTGAATATGATAAAGGAACATGACCACATACCTTCCCTCACAAGTTATAAAACATTGCAGCATTGTGAGGAGTGGGTGCCATTGTTCCTCTATTCAACTTCGTAATACTCCTTTCACCTAGTTGAGAGACCTATAATCGGGCTTCAAAAACATCGCACAGTCCGGAATGTCTAGTTACCCTCCTATAAAGAAGTGTTTGCCTTCTGCTGAGAGCCCAATGGCTCTACTCACTGGCTCCTCTATAACTTTGAAACTTAAATTTCCCACCTGGACATGCTCCCCATAAAAACTTCGTGCAAATGCCAAGGTGACCTAATCGTTGTAACCTTGGAATTTATGTAGAAAGGTCGTCCATCCTTTCTCTTCCAAAACACCGCTACACTACTGATATTCTGGACTATGCGTGAACTAGCTGAAGGTGGGTTTGTGTCGATCTGCTCCCATTTTGCTTGGCACCTGCGTTCAATTGCAATTTTACTCCTACCAACTCTTTTTTGCCACTTGGTAACTTACTGACTCTATAATCTTGGTCTTGGATACCCCTCATATTTTAGAACTTAGATGAATGATCGCATAATCATCATGATGAATTGGGAGCAGGATACTGATAATCATCATGATGATCGTCCCATATGTACCTGGTGTAGAGTGCAAACATCATGGATGAACGAGAGTTGGCACACGCATAATCATGATTATTGGGAGGTATCATGAGGCGATGACGAAGTGAGGACAGGGGCGGATATCATTACACATCGAGGTAGGAATGTTGGTGATTATGGGTTTGTGTCCCACCAAGCATGCCAGAATGTAGTGGATGTGGGATTGGGGATGGAGATGTTAGGGAGATATTGAATAGGATTATGAGCGGAAATTAGAATGAGGGATAGGTTTAGAGGTGCATTTTCACAGCATACATTTTAACTAATCATTGATCAAATTCAAGCAAATAAATGTGCATACATGAGCCACTTAAGATATTAGTGATTTTGTGGAGATTTCCTTGTTTTGATGTAGCACCCAGGTATTTGAATGAAAACGATGTTGAATTCATAACTATGCTCTGCGATCACTATTTTGGAAATAAAGTTCAAATAATAGGATCTTTGATTTTTTACAAGTTAAGTATGGATCTCGTGGATCAATCTTTGTGCATATCAAACAATGGGGGAAATCATCCTTAATTATTGGTAGAGATGAGTACTGATTGTGAAACAAAAATATAATCCCTTCATGATTCCAAAAAGGATTTTTCAAAACACAACTGTGATAGTAGATTTGTAATTTTACAAAGTATGGTACAAAGACTGCTTAGACGCAGAGTATGGAATACATAATTTCGAGATCCTCTTACTCGATGCAATTTAACATGCTGATTATTCTTCTTCAAAAAAAAATTGTTTATCATCCCATGGATTTTTAACCAAGCCTGGAATGATGACTCCCTAGGGCATTTCTTATTTAGGGAGCTGGAAATGTCTGGAAAGAGAGCTCCAAGGGGGCTTCTTTTCCGTAATTATTCCCTTTGGTCTGGAAAAGAATAATTCAATGCTCAAAGGATCCCTAAACTATCATTCCTTCATTGCTTTAGCAAGCCTAAATTAGTTTGTGCTCGAGGAATTCATATTTAGAGAGTCTGAATTGCCCATAGTAGACTCCAATGGGTTTCCTTTCCGTAAACATTTCCTTCAGCCCAGAAAAGAACAATTCTATACCCAAGGATCCCTAGACTAATACTGGTCCATATCATTTTGCGAGCCTGAATCAGTCAATGCTCGGGAGCTTCATGTTTATAGAGTCTGAAGGCCTCCAAAGAAGACTCCATAGGTTCCTTTTTCATCAGTAATCCACCAGGCTTGGATAAAGGAATAAACTTGCTCCTAGTGAATTCCTCCTTTATTCTACATGGGTCATGGGGAGAACCACTTGTAGATATGAAAAATAACAGCCCACTGGTTTATAACATATATATATATACATATATATATATTATCATATATATATATATATATATATATATATATATATATATATATATATATATATATATATATATAAGTAAATATAAAGAAATTAATCAACTGAACCAGCAAGGGGCTGGTCATTTGCATGAATCAACTCCAACCCTGGATCCTTTCGTACTTCCTGCAAAAACTGATCATGTGAAAGTGGTTTGTGATAAACTTTAAGTCGATGACCATTTATTACAAAATAAGTCTTATCATCATCAATAGTACAAATACGAACTGAACCGTTATCAAAAACTTCATTTACTTCATATGGTCCTAACCATCTGGTAGAAAATTTACCTTTAAAATGATTAAACTTACTATCATATTGCAAGGCCCACTCACTTGGGCGAAAGACTTTCTTCTTGATAAATTTTTCATGCCATCAAGCTCTTTGGTTCTGCAATAACGTAGTTCTATGGTAGGCATCTTGTTGAATTTAGTCAAGTTCATTCAATTCCATCAGCCTCTGCTCTTGAGCTTCATTTAGATTCATGCCCAACTGGGTGGCAGTCCTGAATGTTTTTACTTGGAACTCAATGGGCAAGAGCACTTGTTTACCATAGACTAACCCGTAAGGTGTGTGTGTTGTCACATTTCTCCAAGTGATCCGGTAAGCCCACAGTGCCTCCAGTAACTTATCTGCCCAATCCATATGATGCAGTTGAATAGTTTTTGTGAGGATGGATTCTAAAACTTTGTTCATGGACTCCACTTGCCTGTTAGCCTGGGGGTGATAAGGAGTCGATTTGTGATGCTTAATTTGATACTTCTTTGTGAGTGCCTTGACCAACTTTGATGTAAATTGTGTACCCAGGTATGTGATGATTTCACGAGGCACACCAAATCTTGTAAATATGTCCTCGAACAAAAATTATATTACTTCCTTTTTAGTGGCAGCATACAATTCTTTAGCCTATACCCACTTGGTGACGTATTCAGTGCACACCAAGATATATTTTTTCTTCCTTGACAATGGGGAGATGGGCCCTACGAAGTCCAATTCCAACTTCTCAAAAGGTTCAATAGTGATTTGTGGCTAAAGAGGCATTTCATCAGAGGCAATGGGTCTCCCCATCCATTGGCAAGTGTCACAACTTAAAAAAAACTTCTTGGCATCCTTAAAAAGTGTAGGCCAATAGTATCTAGTACAGAGAATTTTGTATGCAGTCCTTTTATCGGCAAAATGGCCACCACAAGGCTCATTGTGATTGACTCTCAGCACATCATACATTTCATCTTCCTGCACACACTGCCTCATAATCAAGTCTGGGCCGGTATCAAATAGATCCCCTTCGATCCAAGAGAAATTAGTACTACGCTGCACTATATTATGCTTTTCTCGAGCTGACATGTATTGAGGTAGTTTTTCTGATACCAGATAATTGGTAACATCCACGAACCAAGGAGTAATAGTAGAAATGGAAAATAATGCTTCATCTGGAAATTCATCAGGCACTGGTGTCGGTATGCTTCCCTGCGCAACGTTTAAACGAGATAAGAAGTCAGCTGCCAAGTTATCCCTTCCAGGCCAATCAATTATAGTTATATTGAATTCTTGTAAAAGCAACAACCATCTATTTATCCTACCATTATTAATAGTTTTATTCGTTAAAAATCTAATAGTAGAATGATCGGTATGGAAAAATGTCTCATAACCGGTAATATAATGCCTAAATTTTCCTATAGCATGCACAACTGCTAACAATTCTTTTTCAGTAACAGTATAATTTAATTCAGCGGGAGAAAGATTTTGCTGATGAAATAAATAGCATAGGGAAAATTATCCTCGCTTTGTCCCAAGACCACTCCTAGTGTAGTATCTGAAGCATCTGTACAAATATGAAAAGGTAAGGACCAATTTGGCCCTCTCAGTACTGGAGTAGTGGACAACTTTTCCTTTAGTACCTGAAAATCCCGTTGAAAGTCAACATTCCATACAAAGTCAGCATCTTTAATTAACAATTTAAATAATGGTGTTGTAATTCTAGTGAAATTCTCAATAAATCGTCGATAATATCTTGCGTGCCCTAAAAAACTTCTTACCTCCTTTTGCGAGCTAGGAATAGGGATATGCAAGATTACCTCGATTTTTGTTGGATCCACTTGAATTCCTTCTAATGACACATGATGGCCTAGAACAATTCCCTTAGTTTTCATAATCTTACATTTATCACTACTAAGGGTTAGATGAGATTCTTGACAATGAATCAATAATTTCTCTAGATTTTCCAAATCCTGTGAAAATTCATCTCCATAAACTGAGAAGTCATCCATATAGACCTCCACACAATCATGGATCAAATCAGAGAAAATGGCAAGTAAAGCTCTCTTATAAGTGGCTGGGGCGTTACAAAGACCAAAGGGAAGGACTTTATATGCATAAGTACCCCAAGGGCATGTAAAGGTAGTCTTCTCTTGGTCTTCTTCAATGATTTGTATTTGATTGTGACAGTTGTACCCATCTAGAAAAGAAAAATATTTCTTACTTGAAAGCGTGTCGAGGACTTTATCAATGAAGGGTGGTGGAAAATAGTCACACAGTGTGGCCTTGTTTAATTCTCTGTAGTCAACGCAGATACGCCACTTGCCATTTTTCTTTGGAACCACTACCAGAGGTGATACCCACCTACTATTAGAAATGGGGTAAATGAAATCTGTAGCCAAGAGTTTCTTAAGCTCATCTTTGACAACGTATTTTAACATTGGGTTCATATGCCTCTGTGGTTTCCAAATAGGTCTCATTTCTTCATTTGTATAAATATGGCAGATACAGGTGTCTGGATGTATGCCCCTCATGTCTATGTTATCCCAAGAGAAAGCTCCAATTTGTTCGTGAATCATTCTCATCAACTGTTGCTTTTGTTCTACAGTCAATCCTGTACCGATATGTAAGATATTTCCTTAAAAAATTACTACAAGTTCCATGGTGGTTCATGGATTTCCTCCATTGTTGCAAGAGAGACGAAGACAACTGGATGGCAGGTTTCCTGGAACTCATCACTAAACACATGCTAATAACTATTAAAAGAGATGGGATAATCGATACAAGAGCTATCAACTAAAAAATGTTGCAAAACATGTTCTTCATAATGCTCTTGGAGACCTCTACACCAATCTAATGACAACAAAGGAAATATAATGCTCCTTCGATCCATAACGGTACCTCAACAGTTGTCTGGGCAGGGGGGGGAATAGACAAGGTTTGGTTGTGGGGACCATTAGAAATAATCATTTCTCCATTTCTACATCCTATGATGGCATCAGCAGTTGCTAGCCATGGTCGTCCCAGAACCACAGGGTGTCTAGGCCTAGAGGTTTTCGGAGAAATGACCATGAAATCCATGGGATATTGCCAAGAGGCAGTAGTGAATACTATGTCCCCTAAGGTTCCCATTAGTTTGATGATGGATTTTTCTGCAATTTCTAAAAGGATAGGGGTGGATTTAAGTCCAATTAGTTGTAACGATGTCATTGTTTCATAGTTCATTTCATTTATTGCTGCTCCTACATCCACGAGGGTATTTGGCAGAAGTACTCCGTTTATCTCAATGGTGACAATGGGATTCCCAGGGTCATTGTACTTCGCACGCAAGTTGGAAATCATAGTGGACATTTGGCTTATGATTTTGACATTCTAATTCTTATGCCCCTTTCTCCTCGATTTCTTAATGCAGAGATCTTTGACAATTTTGGTGTAAATGGGAATGTCTCTAATTGCTTGTAAAAGTAGAATTTTAATGTAGACATTTCTTAGCTCGTTTTCCAAATCATATTCAAGTGGGATCTCTTCTTTCTTTACAATCAGTATTTTCGGGTATGGTGGTTCGTTTGATTCTTCTTTTTGTGGTTTTTGTTGTTTTTCATTTTGCAAATGGTTTTTGAATGATGTGGAAGGCACCTCTTCTTGGATAACAACAGTTGATTTTCCTTTGTTAACTGTCTTTCCTTATCGTAAATGGATTTCATTCATAGGAATGGTAGTGATCATGTATGTAGGAAAAGGCTGGATATCAATGTTTTTCACAGGTTGATGTAGCCTATTATGACTTGGGTTAGGTACGGGTTGCACAAGCAACATTGTAGGTCGGGGCGAGTTCAAGGTAACAGGTGCCTACGAAGTTGATGGGTTAGCAGGTGTAGGTAACAACTGATGCAAAGGAGGTGGTGGCAATGTGGGTTTTTGATACATGTTGGCGTTATACCCTTGCTAATAGGATTGCATGGTCGGATTATACAAGGTACTTCCCATATTTGGGTAAGGCACATAGAATTGGGTCTGGGGTTGATAGGTGTTGGTATAAGGTTTTTTCCTTCAATTATGGCTCCAGATAGTGTTTGTGGTTACAGTTTAGCCCAAGGAGGGTAAGATGCTTGGAAGGTCCACGCTAAGTCTGATCATAACTTTGGGAGTTTGGATCTAGAAACACATTCTGATTCTGGCCTCTCCAGATGGGTCTTTTGGTGGCTTGAGATTGGTCAATGGCTTCACCATTCCCTTTGTATGTACCTGAAAGCCAGGAAGTGATGGGCACTTCTCGTTCGGGTGTTCTAGAGTTCAAATTCCACAAATATCAATGGAATTTAAATGACATTCCCTATCTGCCAATTTGCGCCTACACTTGGAACAAAACACTGCCATGGATGCTTTTTCGACCTCTTGTTTTTGTTTGATTTTCATAGTGTCTAGCTGGTCACTGATTGTGTTGAGTATATCAGTTTTAAATTTTTCTAAGAATTTTCTGAGTTCGACTCTCGTAACACCATTAGCCACAGTTTTCTTTGTCACATAGTCTCTAGAATTATCTTTAAGTTCGTGAAGCTTTTTTCCTACTTTAGCTTGGCTCCTAGAATAGGTATGACAGAGCTCAAAAACTTCAGCAAATGGCTTCTTATAGATGTCCCCACTGCTAAGAAGGTTTAATGTTTCAATGTAGTCATCCTTCGTCCCTTTTAGGAGCACAGTTTTGACAATCTTTTCTTCTAAGTCTGAACCACGGGATTTGTGAAAATTGTATAGGAATCATTTAAGATACTCCTCTAGGTTTTCATCTTTTGCTTGTTACATCCTAAGGATATCATTGATGTCCCTACTTTTACAAAAATATTGATACTTTTTAAGGAAGATTGATTTCATGTCATCCCATGAGTATATAGTGTGTTCCCATATACTCATGAACCATCTAAGGGCTGCATCTTTTAAAGTGGCGGGAAACAATTTAAGTTTATGTGCATCCTCATAGTAATTATAACTCCAACATAAAATATTGAATTAAAAAAGAAACGCATAGAGATCTTCAGATGATTTACCATAGAATAGAGGAAGAGATGCCACTGGGATGTTTTTCATGTTGATGTCACGAGTCACATCTAGGATAGGGAATCCGAAGGTAGTATCTTCGTCGTCTTCCTCTAGTCCTCCTCTTGGGCCTTCCAGGTTATTCCTTCCAGTCCATAATAACAGTCTTCAATTAAAAATAATATGTCTGGAGATAATACTTCAAATATACAATAACATTATTCTCTTTTGCTCACTAACTTTCTAGTTATTACAGATCAGCCTTTATAGCCATCGACTTTAGTTAAAAACAACACTAGACCATACATAGCAAGTCTAACGACTTGGCTAAATCGATCTTCCAGATTAGATTGTTGGAATGACTTGTTCTATTTAGCATAAAAAATCCTCAACTAACCCCAACATTGGCATAAGCTAGGTTCAACAAGGATAGTGAAGATCTTCATCACGGCAGATATTGAATTTGTTTGATCATAGTTGTGGGTGGCTCGATCATCTAGAAGCATGCAGCCTATTCATCCTTTATATCATTAAGTATCGATCCTGAAATGGTTGTTAAGTACATAAATGGTGGAACATGGCTCATGGACAAGCACTCTCTTGATCTTATCCTACGCAAACTGCTGCAATATTCACACTCAATTGTATTGATTAGTTATCTCATTGGTAACAACTTAAATTCGCTTAAATTTAACCAATGAACAGTAAAATGACACAATGAAATGCTTTACCTCATGGCATGATTTTGATAGTTTTAGGGTAATGAAAGTGATAGGAGAGTAGGTATAGCAGTACAAAAATGACAAAAATGGAGGTGGAGAATAGTGGAATTGGGGACAAAACAGGGCACCAACATATCTCATTGTATTTGTTTTGTATAATGATCAACACATTGATGATGGCCTTTCTGTTGAACTAGTGCCAAATTCTAGATAGTTTGTAGAATCACACCTGAAATGGGACATTTTGTAGAACACTTAATTTAATATAAGGTTTCATTTAGTTTTTATGGGTTTTTGGGCTCAATATTAGTCCAAATTGTATTCGTGAAGAAGCTGAGAAATTAAGGCTTAGAGGTGGATATAACCAAGGGTATGTAATGTCTTATTGGCAATTATTTAATGGCAAGAATCTCTATTGCATGTTTTGAGGGTCTATGTGCAAGTTGCAATGGTTTTGGATACATGGTGAAAATAGGTTCAAATAACGGGTATGTGTGACCATATTGATGGATAACCTGAAGTATAGTATGGGAAGAAACATGATAGCTAGTAAAAGTGATTTACATGAAAATTTGTGCCAATGTTAGTGAAAGTGATTTACATGAAAATTTGTGGTAATGTTAGTGAAAGTGATTCCAGTGACAGTGGTTGCAGGTTATGATATTGATTACAGTGATAGTAGTTGCAATTTTTGATTGTGTTTGAAAATTTTATTTTTATTTAGTGATAGATTATGACAATGGATCTAATTTTAAAATGATATGAAATAGAGGTCCACAAGGAGTTGAAGAAGGAGGTCAGTGGTTCCACTAACTTTGGAGCCTCAATCAAGTTGGAGCCTGCTCATCACTGAGGTTGGAGCCTCAATCAGGTTGGAGCCTGCTCATCACTGAGGTTCGAGCCTTAATCAGGTTGGAGCCTCAATCAGGTCAGAGCCTAGAGAAAGTTTTAGCCCGCTAAACATTTAGGGGTAAGCCTCAATCAAGTTGGAGCCTACAATGAGAAATTTCTTGAATTCTTTCGAGGTTGGTTCCTTAATCAAGTTGTATCCTACCACAAGTGGCATCTTGCATATCTTGGGTGTAGTTTCCTGTAACAGGTTGTAGCCTGGAAATATATGTAATAAATTGGAGACAACGAAGAACAATATTTGTGGTTTTATTCGATATGGGTTTCCATGTAAAACCCTGTGGCTCTCTTGTGATGTGATGGCTTCTTGATATTTTATTGAGATGATGGTATCATGATGATGCATTGTTCTATTTGAGGATATTATGCTTATGATTAAGATTCATTACTATATGATTTTTTTATTATAAAAAGTTGTGAAATGATAAAATTGATCTCACATTGATTCATCCCCCCCTCTCGGTGTGAATTTTAGGCTAATAATATGAATAAAAGGTGTGACACTTAATAAAAAAAATTAACCCCAAAAAATGTGTTTTGATTCCTCAAAATGCTCCCGGAAGGTCCCACCAATAAAATTGGTCCTGTGAGTTGATTCCTCCAATTTTTCCACTCTGAAAGCATCAAGATGGGTGGAAAATAATACCATGATCCAATTTAGACCAGAAGGGGTCTCGGCATTAAGGTTCCTTTCCTCTTCATGCTCAAGCACTTTGAGGCCAATGGTTGAGGTGAAATATCATCCCATCGGCATCAAGGCCCTCCACGGGTTGGCTCCTATGACACTTCCTAAATTCTGATGACACAATTGAATGGTTCCATAACCATTTTTCTACCTCGGTCCCACCTTCCTCCATTTTGAGCCTACCCATTTTGTTTTCTCTTCAATCCAAAACAACTGGTATTGTGGACCCCCTCAATGGTGGGTTTGTATTTCCGGAAGGTGGGCCCTACAATGAATCTTAGTTATCAAGTAGAGGAGGGAAATTTGGCATTAATCGAAACTATTCCCACCCCATCCTTCATCTTTAAAAGTCGACTATGAGGGGGGACCCTACAATCAATCTCGATAGTTGATATCTGACAGACATGGATTTTTACCAATTAACTTGCACATGGTTTAACACACAATCCTTAAGAAAAATGGTAATACCACTCTCGATATTTATGGACCAATTAAATAAATTTCACCCTTGCTAAAAAGAGTTCTAACCTGCTTCAAGGGTGGGGATAAACCACTGTGATGATGCCACATGCCATGTCATTTCCACATCACCTACCATGCCATCACCATGTCAACGACTCATTAGTGCCACATCACCTACAACGTCATCTCAAGATCTATATGTCATTGTTTCCCCCTCGTCTTCCTATATTAAGAGTTTCAAGATCCAAGCTACAAGGCTCACAACGTCAATTCGGTAGAACCAGAGACTGAAGTGGAGCTTACCAACCATGTCATCTTGACATCTCAACATCATGGGTTTTCTCCTCACCTCTCTCTATTAAAAGCATTCAGATTTGAGATTTGAGGTTCAAAAATCGACGACAATGTTCCTATTATCACCCCAAGAAACTCACCTAGGTTGTATATCAGTGATGCTCGGGAACATTACAAACTCAATAGAATGTTGGATAAAATAATGGATGAATGAAAGAAATGTTGTATATTCAATCCAGATAACCACTCCTACTATGATTTACCCCAAACATGGGTGAACACCCCCAATCTACAAGGCTTTTAACCACCAATTACTCACAGTTTAAACAAAATGTGATAATGGAGAAGACTAACTACACCAGCAGATACACGGGACCCTGTGATGGCCAGCTGCAACCAATTAGGAGGTCTGTAAATCTATTATCTAATACACAGATAGGATGACAGCTCTATGGTATTAAAACAATAGAAACATGTAAGCAAATTCAATGATACATGCTAAATTCTAACACATAGGTGGGATGACAACCCCTCTGACGCTAAACCTTCACAACACATGAATAAATGCAAAAAAGGCACAGCCTAGAACATAGAAGAAGTGAAAAGTGAGCAAATGACAATAAAAGAAGCTTGTATTAGTTGAAAATGAAGACCAGACGCTGCAGGTCTCATAGTAGTTACAGTATCCAGAAGTTGAAGCTTCCAACACACTAGCACTCATCTCACACTCATCAAACTAATTACATCATTTTTTTTGGTATATATAGAATCTATTTACAAAATATCTCTGCTAAGTTATGTGTGGAGGTGTCTTAATGGATCACCAACCACATTTATAGTTTGATATGGGTCTTCTGCTACAATCTGAATGTTTTAATAAGCAAAATGGCTCTTTCTGTACTCTGGTGTACTCGTTGAACAGGTGAAATGTTTCATGAAATAAATGTCCATAATTGTTGAATGCATTTAACTGCTCAAGGCAGTACCTTCTCGTCCTTAACCATGCATTGCTTTGAATAAGGTAGCTGATGATTAAATGTGCAGATTGTTGGATCATTTCCTCCTCCTTCTCGGCCATACTTCCTATAGAATGAAGTAGTTGAATATTAAATACAAACCATGCTAACACCGGTGGTAGACATGGACAAAATGGTGGAGAAATGGGAAAATAAACATCAATCGTTGGATCTGGGAGGAATGGTGAAGATCACTTGCAAGAGGTATCGGAATAATACACGAATGGAGAGACACGGGCGGTCAGATCGTGGCTAGACAGATCCGATGGTGATCAGGCACGAGAAAAGAGCAAAAGTTAACGGGTGGAAAAAGGGCGGTTTCATTATCGGGAAATATTCCCCACACCACCTACGGGAGGTGAGTGGTTTACATACAGGTGGGAGCGATACAATAACAAGAAGATGTGTGGCAGATACAATGGCAGGGGAAACCACTTTCTCGGGGGCTAATGCATGAGCGGGTTGATGGAGTGGGGAAAGCGTCGCTCGTTGGATCTGCGGGAAAATGATCATACGGTACAAGATAATTGCCCGAGTTTATTGTTGACACTGCGGGTGATGTGACAGGTAAGGGGCCCCCTAGGTCATAATTTTAATTATATACACGCGGGACTAAACCAAATGGTTTATACAGGGTTTAAAGAGCTTTCAGGCCTTTATAAAGGGGTTAGCAAGTTTATAATATTAAAACAAGAGATATGCTCAAACAACCCTTAAACAAGGTTTAAGCGGGATAATAACATTATAACAAAAAACGCCTGAGAGGTTAGAGGGACATGGGCTTAGGGGTTTTAGAAGCAAAACAGAGCAAAAACAAGGGTTAACGGGGAAATGAGGGGAATTAAGGAGAATGAAGAGAAGGAATAGATCCACTGCTACGAATCTCTTGAAAGCACAAGCAGCACTGTCAATCCTACTTTTAATCCTTAAACACTGAATCTGTAGCAGAGCTAACACTGGCTCCTTCTGGGGATGAGACCCTCCCTGTGAGGTCTCAAGAACCTATAGACCACTACCTTTCCAACTAAAAACAAACTAATCAAAATTTATAGTGTTCATTGGGCATGGAGTCTACTTTGCCTGCACAAAACTGATAAGACAAACTATTTACAACTTTTAAGGCCAATGACCTCAAACAACATAAACTTTTAAAAACCGCCTATTAACTGGGCCATGAAAAACTGTCTCTCCTCCCATACTTTTCAGTATGAAGGTGTTGTTCCCTTGAACCTGTGAAATGATGAAAGGCCCTGTCCAGAAAGCATCAAATTTCCCAGGATTGCCTTTCTTTTCCTTCAATGCATCCCATTTCAAGACCAAGTCGCCAACCTAAAAATTATTTGTTTTTGCCTTCTTATCGAAGGCTTCTTTGACCTTTCTCTGATGTGCTGCAGCCTTTTCCACCAGTTGCTCTTTAATCTGATGTAATTCTGTCAAATCAGTGATTCTTCTTTCCATTTCTTCTTTTTCATTTTTCTCTTCTTGAAGGAATTTTTCCACAGGGAGAGTTAGATGAATTGGAAATACAGCCTTAGTGCCATACACTAGCTTGAATGGAGAACTCCTAGTGGATTTTTTAATGGTAACTCTGTCAGCCCACAGTGCATACTTGAGCTTTGAATCCCAATTCTTTTTATTGTCCTCTAACAATTTTTTAGTTATCCTGATCAGATTTTTATTAGAGGATTCTGCTAGACCATTTCCTTGAGGATAATATGAAGTGGAATGAACAAGTTTTATACCCATTGAATCACACATTTCCACCAGCTCCTTGGCCCTGAAGGCTACTGCATTATCTATGACTAATTTATGTGGACAACCAAATCTGCTAAAGATATTTTCTGTCAAAAACTTCATGACCACCTTGTGATCAGCCTTCCTTGTAGGGACTGCTTCAATCCACTTTGTGAAATAATTAGTGGCAACTAATATCCACCTGTGCTGGCCACTGGAATGCGGATTGATTTCACCAATGAAATCCAAACCCCACTGCTGAAAAGGTCCTTTTGCCTAAATTGGTTTTAGGGGCAAAGATTTCAACTGTTGTTTTCCTTCAAATCTTTGGCACCTGTCACAAGATTTAACAAAATCAAATACATCAGAAAATAAAGGGGGGCAATAGTACCCAGCTCTGAGAATTTTGTGGGCTGTGGTTTTCCAATAATGGTTCCCTCCACACATGCTGGAATGAAACTATTGCATGACTTCTTCTGATTATTCTTTATCCAGACACCTTAAAAATATTCCAATTGGATCCCTCCAGTAGAGCAGATTATTACCGATGCAATATTTTGCTACCCTGAGTTTTAAAGTTCTAGCTTGACTTTGAGTAAATCCTGAAGGGATCTCTAGCTTCAGCAAGAAATTAATTATTTCAGCATACCAATTACATGAAGCTATATTCTCGGCCACTAACTGTTTTCTCTCTGTTTCAGCTGTGTTTTCCTCTTCATTTTTCTAACTGTTTGCTGCAATTGTGCACAAGAAATCAATGTCTAAAGACCTGCAATTTTCTTCAGCTAATAGTTTGGCAAGACCCTGACCTCTGACCAGCTTGGTGGGCTTCAACTCTATGTTAAATTCAATCATTTTAGCAATCCATTTTTCCCTTCTTCCATCAGCATCAGGTTGTGTTAAGACATCTTTTATTGCAGCAGAAGGCACATATGCAATTATTTTTTAATGCAAGATATAAACTCTGAAAGCCTTTAAGGATTTAATAAGAGCATATGCCTGTTCTTCTATAATATCATACCTCAGTTCAGCATCCCTCAAATTCTTGCTGAAAAATGCCACTGGATGCTCTGAACCTTCTTCATCTGCCTGTAATAAAACAGCTACTATGGTGTCTTGAGAGGCAAAAGAAAAAATATGAAACTCCTTGCTATAATCAGGACTCATTAAAGTGGGAGCCTCCATAATAGCCTTCTTAATAGACTCAAAGGATTGTCTTGTTATATCCATCCATTTTACCTCTGCTCCTTTCTTCAACATGGAGGTCACATGCTTAACCAACTCTACAAAATTTGGGATAAACCTCCTGACAAAATTAATTTTGCCCAGAAAGGATTGAACATCTTTCTTTGATCTAGGGACAGTCAAAGTTTGTATTGCTTTGACTCTTTCTGGGTCAATCTGAACACTTGCAGTAGACACATCATGTCCTAACAGCTTGCCTTCATGTAAAGCAAATTGTGATTTTTTGGGATTGACTGATATTCCAAACCTCCTGCACTTCAAGAACACTTTTTTCAAATGTTGCAAATGACCTTGATGGCTGCTGGAATAAACTATTATATCATCAAGGTAGATCAGCACAAATTTGTCCTTCTCTCCCACAAATGCTATATCTATAGCTCTCTGAAAGGTAGATCCAACGTTCATCAATCCAAATGGCATTTTGGCATACATAAAGGTGCCCCAAGGAGTGGTAAGTGCAGTCTTTTCTTGATCTTCTGGGTGCACAGCAATCTGACTAAAGCCTCAAAATCCATCCAAAAATGACATCACTTTAGCTCCTGAGACTTTTTGTAACAAATGCTCCATCTTTGGCAGAGGATAGTTATCTTTCTTTGAGCACTTGTTCAGATTCCAGAAATCAACACACAATCTGATTTCTCCACTCTTCTTCCTCACCACCACCAAATTTGCCACCCACTTTGAATATTTGAGAGGAACAATGATCTTGGTAGCCAGCAACTTTTTAATTTCTTTTTCAATCAATGGAAGAAGCATAGGATTTATTGGTCTCAGCTTCTGTTTGAAAGGAACTATGTCTTTCTTCAGAGGGATTTTGTGTTGAATTATATCCTTATCATATGTTTTCAGATCATTATATTCCCAGGCAAACACATCAGCAAATTGCCTCATTAAATTGCAGTACTCAGCACTTTAATCAACGGACAAATGATTGGAAAAATTTACATATTTAGGCTAACATAGACTTCCTATATTATGCTTACAGACTGCAGATTGGTCATCTTTTTGGGCAGCCTTGTAAGGCACATCATTCTTAGGTAAAACAATCTTTCAAGAGGAATAAGGCCCTTAGGAATATGGTTACTAGGAAGATGAACTATGTTGTCCTTACCAATCTTATTTCTAAGCTGGGACTAGGGTTTTTCTAACAAGGCTTCATTCTCTTGGTCAATTTGCATGTCAGAAAATTTGTGAATGACTTGAAGGAACCTATTTAATTCATTATCATCATTAAAAACTTTCCAATGGAGGACATTGTCGGGCAAGGAAGGTCTATACTTCACTTGGACTTCATACACTAATCTGAGAGGCATAGGAGGTATAAACAAACTAGCAGAAACAACAAGGGAATCAGCAAGCTGATTTTGGGCTCTAGGAATATATGAGATACAAAAAAAAATCAAAAGAGTCTCTGATTCTCCATACCTCATCTCTATATGATTTCAGCCTTGGGTTCTTTGCTTGAAATGTTTTATTTACTTGATGTATGATTAAATTAGCATATCCATACACCTTCAAATTCTTGATTCCTCTGTCTTTCGTTGTGTTAAGTCCCAACAGAAGTGCTTCATATTCTGCTATATTGTTTGTCACTTGAAAAACTAGCTTAAAAGACAGCTGAATTCTTTCTTGCTCTGGAGACACTAGCACCACCCCTGCTCTTGCAGTCTCCCTGGAACATGCTCCATATAAGAAAATCTCCCAAACCTGACTTCCTTGCTCTTCTTCGACATGAACAATTGGTTTTTTGATCTGCATTTCAGCCTTTTGAGATTCTTCTATTTAGAGGATGCATGCTCCAAAATCAGTGTCCACTATATATATAGGATGATTGGTAGGATTCTTCTCATCACTAATGATGTATGCCAACTATGCTTCTCTGTAAAATCTCCTGCTTTCTCCTCCAAACACTGGGACAGTTGCATAAGATATATCATTATGTAATGTCCCACCTAGTCTCTTAATCCACCCTCTGGACAACAACATACCAAACTTAGGAGGGAATCTGCTACCACAATATCCATCACCATAGTCTTTATGGGCAGCTGGGTTAGAGTAATGGACAGATCTTTAATCAATCCAAGACATTTGACCTTCCTTGAATCAAAAGAAAATAGATCATGATAGGGTCTAGTGACATGAAGGCCTAACTCTTCCATGACAGCTTTAGGAATCAGATTGTGGCTGGCCCCTGTGTCTAGCAGGAAATTGTGGAGGATTTTATCATGAATGGTCAACGAGACATAGAAAGATGGAGAGTTATTATCAGCAGGCTCAATCATAGGGCTAAGCACAATAGCTGGCTTGTCATCTTGTAAATTAACGGAGTCAGTGGAGGTTTGTTTGGTTTCTAGCTCAAGGGCTTCAAGGATAGGCTTCCTAAATACTTCACTCTTCACCAATTCAACCAGAGGGATAGATATATTCAATTTCTAAACCTCTGACTCAAAGCTGAAAGAAGAAGGTGACTTATCAGATCTTTTTACTTCTTGAACTGGAGCTTTGAGGATGACTGAATCAGTTGTTGGTCTTCTCTGCTTGATTTTCTCTGGTTTTGTTTGGACAGTAGCTCTTTGGGCAGGACTTTCTTTGACATTATTTGCATTGGATCTCAGATTATATCTCTGTTGGTCACCAGTTTGTAGAACAACTCCTCTATCCCACTCCTGACTATTTTGTTCTTGCAGCAATGATTCTTCATATTCGACCAATGTCAAAAATGCAGCACTGCCTTTATCTTCCATGCAGTGAATTTCATCCTCATCTTCTTTAAATTGATTCTTCTCCATACCTACATTTTGGAAAGGAGCTTTTTACCTTCTGATCTTCTTTTGATTCTTCACCCCTCTGCATTATTTGTAACTACTCATTTGCTCTTTTGAATGGATTCTGGTTTCTCGGAGCAAAAGTGTTTTGCTACCTTGTTTTTCCTTAATTATGTTCCAATTTCAGTTTAGAAATTTCAGCAGCCAATGACTCTATCATCTTAGTCATTTTATCTAATTTAGGCTCTGAAGATGATGCAGAAGAAGTAGATGTCTGATTTCGTTGTCTTCTTCTGACAGCTTGACTCTTTAGTTTCTCTGCAGCCATAATATTGGATTCTACTTCTAGGGTTGCATCCTGCATGTCTGCCAGAGTAGCACATCTCCTTTCTCTCAATAACAAGCAGAAATCAGATTCAAAGGCATTGGCATAAGTGAGTTTGGAAGAGGTAGGAGTAGGCTTCACTTCAGCTGGTATCTTACTATACATTCTATTGAATCTTTTATTAAAATCAAGTATTGATTTTCCATTTTCCCTCTTCAAATTACCAAACTCTGTATGGTAATACAACAAGTCTTTTTTATCTCCCCATTTTTTCAAAAATGCATCATCTAATGCTTCAATATCTGTTATTGACCTCTGGGGTAATTCTCTAAACCACTTCCTAGCCTCTCCATCAAGGCTCTGGACAAAAACTCTCATCCACACATCATTTTTGCTTATATCTAAATTATCAACATAACTGTAAAAAACATCTAGGTGTTCTTCTGTTGTTACTCCCTCTGTGCTAGTAAATTTAGGCATGTATTTTTTATATTATCCCACAGGCATAGGATTTAATGCAACAAGCAATACCAATGGTCCATATCTAGTAGCTACAATTCTTTCCATCCTCATAGGTGCTTGATGTCTTGCCATGATTGGAATATTGGGAAGAATACTAGCAGATTGAATGGCAGGGAGTAATGTGATGGATGGCAAAGATAAAGGAATGTTTTGAACTGAGTGGGAAGCTTTCTTTGGACTGAGATTCAAAGGGAAACTAACTGAACAAGGGGTTGAACTAATCTCTGAAGGAATTTCCTTATTAACAATGCTGATTTCTAAATTTTCAAACTGTAGATCTTCAGGAATAACTTTATCTTTCAGAGATGAATGATACTTCTTAGGCTTACCTGATCCTGATGCCCCTTTCTGTGAAGATTTCTTCGATTTAACAGTCCTCTCAGGTTCAGTTACTAGTTCAGTTGGTGATTTCTAAGGATTTCTTCGAGTGTGTCTCACAAACTGAGCCATAACTTCAATGTGGAGTCGCCAAAGGATGGTCTTCCTCCAATAGAGTTGCTAGACAGATGATTACAACCAGAACACTGTGCTCAAACCTTGTCTATCATCAAAGCTTGAAGTTTTGTCGTTCTCCCAGGGAAGCTTAGCTTCAATTCTCCTCTCCCTGGCAACGGCGCCAACTAATGTTATCACCCCAATAAACTCACCTAGGTTGTATATCAGTGATGCTCGGGAACATTACAAACTCAACAGGATGTTGGATAAAATAATGGATGAATGAAAGAAATGTTGTATATTCAAGCCAGATAACCACTCCTACTATGGTTCACCCCAGACATGGGTGAACACCCCCAAAATACAAGGCTTTTAACCACCAATTACTCACAATTTAAACAAAATGTGATAATGGAGAAGACTGACTACACTAGTAGATACACGAGACCCTGTGATGGCCAGCTGCAACTAGTTAGGAGGTCAGTAAATCAATTATCTAATACACTGATAGGATGATAGCTCTCTGGTATTAAAACAATAGAAACCTGTAAGCAAATTCAATGATACATGCTAAATTCTAACACAGAGGTGGGATGACAACCCCTCTGATGCTAAACCTTCACAACACATGAATAAATGCAAAACAGGCACAACCTGGAACATAGAAGAAGTGAAAAGTGAGAAAATGACAGCAAAAGAAGCTTGTATTAGTTGGAAATGAAGACCAGACGCTACAGGTCTCACATTAGTTACAGTCTCCAAAAGTTGAAGCTTACAGCCCATTTGCACTCATCCCACACTCATCAAACTGATTACATTTTTTTTGGGTATATATAGAATCTGTTTACAAAATATCTCTACTAGGTTATGCGTGGAGGTGTCTTAATGGATCACCAACCACATTTATAGTTTGATATGGGTCTTCTGCTACAATCTGAATGTTTTAATAAGTAAAATGGCTCTTTTTGTACTCTGGCGTACTCCTTGAATAGGTGGAATGTTTCATGAAATAAATGTCCATAATTGCTGAATGCATTTAACTGCTCGAGGCAGTACCTTCTCATCCTTGACCATGCTTTTCTTTGAATGAGGTAGCTGATGATTAAATGTGCAGATTACTGGATCATTTCCTCCTCCTTCTTGGCCATACTTCCTATAGAATGAAGTAATTGAAGATTCAATACAAACCGTGCTGAGACTGGTGATAGACGTGGAAAAAATGGTGGAGGAACGGGAAAATAAACATCAACCATTGGATCACTTGGAGTAACGGCAGAGATCACTTGCAGGAGGTATCAGAAGGATGCATAGACAGAGAGACACGCGTCGTCGGATCGTGGCCAGACAGATCCGACGGCGATCAAGCACGAGAAAAGAGTAGAAGTTAACAGGTGGAAAAAGGGTGGTTTCATTATCGAGCAGTATTCCCCGCACCGCCTACAGGAGGTGAGTGGTTTATGTACAGGCGGGAGTGATACAATAACATGAAGACGCGTGGAAAATATGATGGCGGGGGAAACCACTTTCCCAGGGGCTAATGCACGAGCAGGTTGATGGAGCCGGGAAAGCGTCGCTCGTTGGATTTATAGGAAAATGATCGGACAGTACAGGATAATTGCATGGGTTTATTGTTGACACGATAGGTGATGTGATAGGTAAGGGGCCCCCCAGGTCATAATTTTAATTATATACACGCAGGACTAAACCAAATGGTTTATACAGGGTTTAAAGAGCTCTCGAGCCTTTATAAAGGGGTTAGCAAGTTTATAATATTAAAACAAGAGATATGCTCAAACAACCCTTAAACAAGGTTTAATCGGGATAATAAGATTATAAGCAAAAGTGCTCGAGAGGTTAGAGGGACATGGGCTTAGAGGTTTCGGAAGCAAAACAGAGCAAAAACAAGGGTTAAAGGGGAAATGAGGGGAATTAAGGAGAATGAAGGGAAGGAATAGATCCACTGCTACGAATCTCTTGAAAGCACAAGTAGCATTGCCAATCCTACTTTTAATCCTTAAACACTGAATATGTAGCAAAGCTAACAGTTCCAATCAACTAGGTTCCACACTTATCCTTATATTACCACGTGGCATCCACATGTACCCTTCCTTGATCCTGTGGCACTTCCACACTAACTAGGCACAGGGTCCATAAAACCCTCAGATTTCTGGACTCCTGGACACAATTCCACTTTAAAGAAATTTAGTCCTGGAGTAATATGAGCCTTCACAGGAGTTTTGGCCCTTTCTAACCCTAGATTCCTCGATTCCTGGATTTAAAATACACACAAAGGAAAAGGGAAGTGGGGAAATTTTTTAAGTCAAAAGGTGGTGATATGAATGTTGAATTTCCTAGATTCCAAAGCATAAGGGCTAAAGTCCTGGACCTCAATATTGTTATATATTTGGTACAAGGAACTGGTTCCCATGAACCCATTATGTTTTCTTAGAAAGAAGAAGGGGCATATTGATCTGTAAACTTCCATGGATATTCCAGTGGATAGTTCATCACAATAAATATGATAATATTATATTTAAAATCTGAAATTCTACACAATTACAATTTTATTAGATTTATGGATCTATAGATCCATTGTTAATATTGAAAGCATGTGAATGAAAATTATGCATAAAAAAAATAATGGAAAAAAAAAAATATCACACACACATTTGACGCAAAATATGCTCTGGGAAACCATTTCATTAGAAAACCCCATCTTGAAGGGGATGTCACTTCACTCTCTTTCTATGAATGGAAATATGGTTGTGAGTAAAAATAAGTATGAGCTATGGCCAGTGAGCTGCTACAATGCATAAATCCTCTTGGTGTGCTCTATATCCTATCCCTCTCAGCCATTTCACCTCAATTATGGAACAAATGCACTCAAAAAAATGGTATCCCTTTTCTTCCTAGTGGCCTGGTTATAACACAACCTACTAGTGGTTAGGTTTGACTACCTCAACCCTTAACCATAGTTACAATATAGACTCTTCTATATTCTTCTACATCATAATCATGTGGCTAGCCCCTTTTCCATGAATAATGAGGGTTGATGTGGCATCCTCTCAAATTATGGTGGTGAAAATAGGAAGCTCAACTTATGAGTGGCATAACTTTTACATACAGACTCTGATTGATTTGATTCTTGTGTAGTTAGAAAGGTATCTATATGTAGAATAGGAAAAAAAGGTGTGGTGATAAAGAAGCAAATATTTACCCTCAAAAAACATCATTCAATGCCTCGAAATGCTCCCAGAATATTTCAAACCATGTTTTGCCAAACTGGGTCCCGCAAGTAAAAACAACCATGAGTTGATTCCTCCATTTTTTACACTCTAAAAGAATCGATATAGACGAAAAAATTATAATGATCCAATATATATCACAAATCTCCATTACCAAACTTCATAGTTCTTGAAGAAAACCACATTAAGATATTTTTCTTGACCAATCCAACACTACAACCTTTTACAAGCTAGTTAAATTTGTTTAGAAGTAGGTATCTATTACTAATATAATGTTAGAATACAAAATTTGGTATTTGATCCATATGGAAAGTCACATCAACCACCAATATTATTTACCCATGGCAGCCCATGGTAATTACCCATGGTATTGTGACTCAAAAGGCTATAAATTTGGGCCTCACTTTGTAAAAGGAGAGGTTTGTCCACAAAATGGAGATATAACTATTTTCCTCTTAATAAAGAGTTTCTTTGTGTGTTTTCTTCCTCTCTAGGTGTTCAAGTTCCTCAAATCTTAGTCCCCAAGATCCGAATCAGTGGTATCAAAGCGAGCTATGACTCCATGGAAATCAAAATCAAGGTGGGGCAAAAGCAAAAGCTACAACAACTAGGAAACCAATCATCCTAAAGATGATAATTTATCATGACCTCAATGCAATGGAGACAAATCAAATTTTTCATGCTATCTCCTTTCACATGAAAGCATATGGATAGCCTAAGAAACACTATGCAGGGAGAGGGAACTGAATGAGTGATAGGATAAAATAAATGCAAATCAGCATCAAATAATACAACTATAATTGTAATAGTTTAGTCTTCATATCTCTTTTCAATGTTCAACGTGAACAAAAACAATAAGAAATATTCACTCAACAAGTAGCTTCTCTTCAGATCCATTTGTGCACCACAAAACATCACTCGATGAAAATGACCTGAGGATGATCAATCCACATAGAGGGGAAATGCACCAAAATAATATGTTATTGAAATACCCCTGGTATCATAGAAAGGCCATAAGGGCGGGGGGGGGGACTTTGAGGAATCAACATCCCATAATCTGCTCATATTATGTGTAGCTAGGGATTTATCCTCCAACTGCTAGTGGTCTTTGACACAATTTTATATTTACTACTTAATATTTTTAATTTGTCCAAGTGATATTCATAAATACCATTATTTTGAAAGAGAAAATGAGTTTTCGTGTTGTTCATATATTCATCGATGTCCTTGAAGGACAAGGAAGAAGCGTGAGGTGACGAGAGTGGGCATGGACAATAATTAGGGGAGTAGGTGCTTAACTTTCCTTGACCATAAATGCTTCCCCGAATTTTTATCATTATCATTATTATTATCTTATTCCAATGGTGACAAAATGATAGATATATCCTCCATGTGTCCATGACGTGAAATCTAACGGACAAGCTCTACGAGAAGCACAAAAACACGACCTTGGAGGTTGAAGGAGTTGTCAAAACATTTGTTGTTGTTGGTGACCATGAAAAGATATCAACAATAATTAATGTGATGATGCATGAATTTTCCTGCTCTCTTCAAGCAATCATCAAAAAGGTGATTTAATAGGGTTAGATATGACAATTGTTGGTTTAGAATTAGAAGCTTCTCAACATTTGGAGCAAATTATTCCACCTGTTTTCAACTCTTTTTTTTAATCAAGATATCAAGGTTTGTTATTATTGTTGGGTGTGGAGCCTAATTATCTTCTTTAATTAGACATATCGCCACATTGGACCCCAGTTCATAATGTGGCGGCAACGCCACCCATAAAATGTACGCTGCAAGGGGGGTCTAGGGGAGTGCTACAATCCTTGGGAGCGCCCTCGACAGGGGATCGGGGGCAGTGCCCCCGAAGCTAAAAATAGATGTAAAATTGCCTTGTAAAATGTTGTAATTTAGTAGTCAATCTGGGTTGTTCATTAGGCGGAGATCTGACGGTAGTAGTTATGTTTAATTTATGGTTTTTTTCCCTGGAAGGCAACCCTTCGCTATATATGAGGGAATTGTATTGCGTTTATGTAGATCCTATTCTGAGCAAGAAAGAGAGAGGAGATTGTGTGAGAACAAAGAGAGAATTACAGCAGATCTGATGTAGGTTGTATCTCTTCATTTTGTTGGATAATATAAAAGGAAGGACTTGCTATTTCTCCGTGGACGTAGCACAAATTGGGTGAACCACGTATATCTGTGTCCCTCTTGTTTTATGTGTTTTATCTGTTTATATATCTACAATATATTTTATGTGTTCCATTGCTCTGTAATATATAATTTTATAACAATTATGCTTGTGAATCCCTCTATAACATTGCAAAGGTTGCAAGAAGGGAATTTATTGTATTCTTTAACCAAATTTTTAATGCGCTATGCAAAATTTCAGGAGATTCATATGCTAATGTTAAAAGTTTGACACATCTTTTAGATTGGTTGGGTAAGAACATTGTTACAAAAAGTGACCAGTTCATGAGTGGTTACATGAATTTTTTTAGCATCGAGGATTTTATACCACTTTTAAAGGAGCGCATGAATGTTCTCAACCCTTTTGTATGCCAATTCTTAGTGGGATGGATTACTCTTTTGGCCAGTGTTCCTAACATTGATATGTTGGGATTCTTGCTAGAATTTATTGTTGGCCTCTTCAATATGCTTAGCAATTCTAGCCACAAGATATGTCAACAGGAAAATTCTGCACTCTTTGAATTCTTACAAGAGATAAAGAAATATTTTTCAATAGATTATGGGGTCATGGCTAAGATATTAGTGCTTAGGGTTGGCTATACATATTAGCTTACTCGATTGACATCCATATCCTGGATGAATGAATTTTTTATTCTTTAGGGAGACCAGATGGTTCCTTATTATGTTGATATTTTGGGAGCAATTTTTCCATGCATCTCTAACAAGGAAGAGAAATTAAGAGTGGTTCCTCATGAAACCATTGAATATGTTCATGCAATTAAGGTCAGCCCTACTGAGGGATTCAATATTGGATCAGTGCTTACCATTGCTAGCATAGAACTATCAAATGCAAAGCTATAAGGATGAGGCATTACATTGGATGGAAGTTCTTCTTGAGAAGCATCGGAAAGAGGTCATATCATTTCTTGATGATATTTTTTTTCACTTCTCAATGCTCTCTTAGATCCATATGAAGATGTAGCATTGCTAGTTCTAGAAGTCCATGATTACATAGAAAGAGATGCACCACATTTTTTCCATCTTGTTGTCTTCCTTGTGCACCACTTCCGGATGACCCATTAACTTCTTGAGAAGTTGGGAACATTGATATTATGGAGGCTATTGATTTTTTTAGATGTTGAACAAGTGTATCGAGAGTTATTGACTATCTTGGAAGGAGAAGTTGATTTAGATTTTACCTCAGTCATGGTTTAGGCACTAAATTTAATCCTTCTTAATTCCTCTAGGTTGGTTAAACTTCGAGCACAAATAAAACAATATTTTTCCAACACTTCTGGATGAGATTTATTTAATGGCTTGTATTCTTCCTTGTTTCGTTGACCAATGTAAACAATAAGTCTCTACCTATTGGCTTAGGCATATCAACATGCCAGTGTTGTAGTTCAATAACTAGTAGAGGAAGACATTAATGTGAAGTTTATGGTGCAACTGCAAAAGTTTTTTTTGTCTACTTGAAACACCAATATTCACATATTTGAGACTACATCTTTTAGATCCTATACGATATACATGGTTGTTGAAAAAAAATGATGGTCTTTTGATGCTACTTCCTTAGAAAAGTGATGAATTCAAGATTCTAAGGACACGATTGAAGATAGTTCCAACATACACCTTCAGTGGTGAACTTCCAAACATTAGTGCTAATGCAATTAGGTGAAGGGATTGAGGAAATGCATATGCTTAAATATTATCTCATATGTGTTCCCTTATAAGTGGCTCACAAAATGTTTAAGATGGAGACAAAAACACCAATATCAACAATGGAACTAATGGAATCAATTTTACCATGAGGTTGCAACAGTTTGAGCACATGCAACATCAACATCGCTTACATTGCAAATCATAACCACATATGGAAAGGCGGAATGAAAATAAAACTATTTCATCACAATTATGGGTCAACCACACAAAACCCTTTCCTTTGAAGTCCATTTTCTAGGTCACACACTGTAAGTATCATAGTTGGGCACAAGCATTACAAGGTATCGCTACCCTGAGATCTTTTTTCATCAATCTTATGGGTCAACCACACAAAAACACTTTCCATCAAAGTTGATTTTCTATGCCAAACACTATCACTATCACAGTTGGGTCACAAGCATTACAAGGTATCTATATCCTTGGATCGGATCCTTTTGGGTTGACAAAAAATTTGATATTCATTCATCATGGTTATGGGTCATCCACAAACACACGATTGTGGGTCAACCATGAAAAACCCTTGTTTTCAACAGTACTTTCTTTTAGATCATCCACAAACTCATGGTTATGGATCCACCACACAAAACCATTCTCTTCATTGTCTAATGTTCAAAAAAATATTCTCAGGATGGAACTCTATGCAATGGGGAATATTTCTTCCTAAGGAGGGAGGAATGTTTTGTATGGAAAGTCACATCCACACATAGTAGTCACCCATGGTGTTTACCCATGATATTTTCCCATGGTATCTGGCCATGGAAATTACCCATGGTATTGTAACTCAAAAGGTTATAAATTTGGGCCTCACTTTGTAAAAGGACATATTCATCCACACGATGGAGTTGTAACTATTTTCCTTTTAAGAAAGAGTTTCTTTATGAGTTTTCTTCTTGTGCAGGTGTTCAAGTTTCTCAGATCTTAGCCCCAAATATCTATATCAATATCAATATAAGAGGAGATACATCCCCTATAATGAAAAACATAAGTCCTCTAAGCAATTAGACTATTACATTTTTAAGTCATAACAAAAAGGTGAAAGGGTAAAATACATAGTTTATCATGTCAATCATGTACAAGTTTATAGACAACACAGTCCAACATTCATTAAATCCATAACATACAATATAACATGCCAACCATAATCATAATAATAATCCTCACCTCTTGGGCATCCATTAACATTCATGGATATATAAGAGTTCATACAAACATATGAAATTTATGGAACATCATAGCTTATAACTCAATATATCAATGCATTTCACTTATTTGAATTTGTAAAGATAGTTGGAAACTAAAGGAGGGACTTAAAATATTGATCTGAATTGGATACTTATATTTCTTGGCATCCATCTTGATTTTTTTAGAATGGAAAAAAGTGGAGGAATCAACTCACAAGACCCTTTTCACTGGTGGGACCCAATTTGGCAAATTGGGGTCTGAATCCTTCTAGGAGTATTTTGAGACATCAAATGATGTTTTTTGGGGGTAAAACTTTGCTTCCTTAGCACAAACTTTTTTTTTCCAATTTTTCTTATAAATACCCTTCCAATGGCATTAAAATCACATCAATCAGAGTCCATATGAAAAATCTATGCCACTCAAAAGTTGACCTTCCTATTTTCACCACCATAATTTGAAAGGATGCCACATCAACACCCTTAATTTATGGAAAAGGGGTTAGCCACGTGATTATGATGAATAATACACTAGAATATTTTATATTTTAACTCTGGTTAATATTTGAGCTATCCAAACCTAACCACTAGTAGGCTATGTTATAATCAGTACACTAGGAGAAAAAGGGGGGTTTCCATTATTTCAAGTGAATTTGCTCCATAACTGAGAAAAAATAGCCAAGAGGGATGGGATATAGAGCACATAAATATGATTTGTTCACTATAGTAGAAAATGGGCCACATTCCATACTTTTTACTCATAACCATTTTTCCATTCAGAGAAAAATAGTGGATTGGCCTCACATTCCAACTCATTTTTCTCCCGAAAGGGTTTCCCAAGTCATATTGTGTGCCAAATGTGTTTGTGAGATTTTATTTTCTTTTCTCTATTTTCTGTATAATTTTATCTCACATGCATACACTATTCATATTAATCTATAGATCTATAAATCTAAATAGATATAAAACTGTAAGAGTGTAGATTTTGGATTTTTAAGTATAATTTTATTAGATATGTTGTGACGAACTGTCTAGTGGAATATCAATGGTAGTTTATGGATTAACTCTCCACCTAACCATAGCCCATGTTCATTACAACTTTCTTATAGTTGACCATCCCTGAGCTAAATTTAAAGTTTGAGGGAACACGTGCTCAGGGAAAATTCACACCAAGCTTAGTAGGCACTCAAGAGATGGAGTCCACCATCTAGGTGGTTTCTCAACTACCCTCTAACAGCAAACACCATATTGACTCACTTTATTCTCTATTTCCTATTGTGGGGCTTCACCCAAGGTCCATATGGGGCATTTCTTAGTCCAAGAGGTTGAATCCATTGTCCAGGTGATATCTCAATTGTCTTTTCATAGGAATCATCATAGGGGTTTGCAATCCACTATCTAGTTTTTTCTAGGAAGAACCATAGTGACTTAGAATTCCCTATCTAGGTGGTTTTTAGTTATACAACCAACACCATAATGATTATTTCATTCACTAAGCCTCCTAGTAACTAGTCACTCTTGGAAACACATAATCTAGTGGCCTTAGTTACAACTCCATTATTTCCCTATGCACTCCATGCTCAACGTCCAATAATGTTTTTTCTCCAATCACATCCTTTGACCATTGTTACTCTTCATGTTTCCTTTCCTCGTTGTTTCTCATCTATTCTCTTCCCATTTTTCTTTGTGTCCCTTCCTGTGTCTACAAGAATTCATAACTCCTTCCCTCATGTTAAGGAATAATAAAACATGGGTATTTTCCCCCCGTCCAATCACATATTTTCCATCTGTCAGGTGGTGGTTCGATCTATTATGCCACCTCCTCCATATTTGAGAGTGTGAGTATCATCCTCACTTCTCAACTTTCCCATTTCTCTACTCTCCATCATACTTGGATCCATTGTCCCTCTCTTTAGGCAAACATTCAATTTTTTTATTATTTTCAAGAAAATAATTTAACACTTACATTATTTAGAGGATTTGTCTTGGCGAGTAGTTGCTTACACATTGGATTTCGTGGTTATGATCACATATACAAAAATATGGATAAAAGGTGGGCTTGCTACATATAAGTTGATGGAAAAGAGGTGATCATATGGGAAATGATCATCTAACATGCCTTCATCTGCAAGAGTAGTTAGTTTAGGAAAAAAAACTATAACAAATTTCTTCTTTCCAAGTTTTTCAATTATTGTCAAATCAAATTGTTATAATAATAATAACCATTTTACAATCCTAGAATTTACATCAAGCTTATTCATTAAATACTTGAGAGAAACATGTGTATACAAAGACTTGGTAACTAGTTATATAATGCTTAAACTTATTCAGAGCATGAACAATAGTGAGAAATAATTATTTTTCAATTAAAATATAGTTGAAATTTGCATTATATAAATTCTTACTAATGAAATAAATTGCATAATAAATATTTTATAGTTGTTCTCTGAGAAATTCCCCTATTTCTCTCTCTCAAGCATCGGTGTGGATGTGGACAGGTAAATTCCAATTGTTCCATGTAGGATAGGTTCTGAGATAATTTTTTCCTTAATGCATTCAAAAGCTTGACATTTGGATGACTAGCAAAAATCTAAATCTTTGAATAATAGGGAAAATAGAGGACAATAAATCTAGTAAATTTTCTTGGGTGACGACTCTGAGCTTGAAAACATGTTTAAGAACTATATAATTTTACAGTTCACTTCAATATATACCGTTGTTCACAATTTTCAAGTCAAGCAAGTGAAATTCAATGAATATTTCTTTGTATTCCATTCTATTATTTGTCAATGACTAAGCCAAACATGGGTCCAATGAAATCCATAACCCATTTCTTAAAAGGCTCAAATGACACTTCTGGCTGCAAGGGAATTTCATTTCTCTTTGTATTCTTTCCCATTTTTTAATATTCATCACACTGATAGGTGTATTGATGAACATATTTGTGAAGGGTAGGCCAAAAATAACCACTCTACAAAATACTATAGGTTGTCCTTTTGGCTACAAAACTATCTCCACTTGGCCCATTATGGCAAGCCTCTATAATATCATGCACTTCATCATCCCTAACACATATTCTCAGGCTTTAATCAATTCCTATATTGAACAAGTAACCTTCAATCCATGTGTAGGAATCGCTTTTGTTGATGATCTTGCATCTCTCCCTGTAGTATAGATGAGGAGGAAGCTTTCCTATAGTCATAAATTTAACTGTGTTAACAAACCAAGGAGTATCAATG
Organism: Pinus taeda; assembly: GCA_000404065.3. Classification (NCBI taxonomy): domain Eukaryota; kingdom Viridiplantae; phylum Streptophyta; class Pinopsida; order Pinales; family Pinaceae; genus Pinus; species Pinus taeda. Next base: position 363,062 of record APFE031245067.1, on the reverse strand, counting down.
TTGAGATGGAAAAAAGGTGCTCATCTAGGAAATGATCATCCACCATGCCTTCATCTATAAGAGTAATTAGTATGGAAAAAATGTTTGAAACAACATTCTCTTTTCCAAGCTTTTGAATTATCATCAGATCAAGTTGTTGTAATAATGATAACCATATAACAATCATGGCATTAACATCAAGGTTATTAATTAAATACTTGATAAAATCATGATTAGTTTGTACAAAGTCTTGGTTTCTAGTGATATAATGCTTAAACTTATTCATAAGATGAAAAATAGTGAGAAATTCTTTTTCAATTACAATATAATTTAACTTTGAATTAGACAAATTCTTAATAGTTAAATAACTTACATAAGGAATCTTGTCTATTTTTTGACCAAGAAATTTCCCTATTTCCTTCTTTGAAGCATCAATATATATGTAGAAAGTTAAATCCAATTATGCCTTCTATGACAGGTGTGGAGATAATATTTTCCTTAATGCATTGAAAATATTCTTGAAATTTGGATGACTCACAAAAATATAAATATTTAACTAATAGGGAAAATAGAGGACAAGAAATATAGTATCCTTTCTTGGGCGACTACTCTAAGCTTGAAAACATTTTCAAGCAATATAGAATTTTATATTTCACTTTGAAATATACTAGTGTTCACAATTTTCAAGTCAATGAAGTGAAATCATATGAATACTACTTGGAATTCCATTCTATTCTGTTTCAAGGTGTTAGTCAATTTTGTTATGCCTTAAACTCTGTTACATTAAATTATTAGTCTGAGTAAGTAAAATAGTTGTGAAGTATATGACATATTATATACTAGGAATTTAGTTTTCAATTCTAATGAAAATAAATTACAATGAAGGAAACTTCTACTGAATGAAAATGAATAAAATGACATGAAATGAAATACTAATACAAGGAAAATACTTTCTAGTGGAGATTATAATAGAGGTTTTTAGTGTTAAAAAATTGGGAAAATTTGTCAAAAAAACATCCACTACAACATCCATTTGTGGTAGTGGATATATTAGCGAAGATTATAACAGAACTTCATCACAAATGAAAAAATTTGGGCAACTAAAGGTTTTAGCGGATGTTTTTTTAGTGATGTGCTTCATGGAAGAATAACACTAGTGTGCTAAATATATAAAAGCACCGGGGTTGTATACATAACTAAAATAACTGAGGCATTGAATGCAAATAACATCGATGCTTGAAACATATACTGCCCCGGTCCGTATATATTAAAAAATTCCCTAGGTGTTCTTTTCAAAAACGACACCAGGGCAGACAAAAAAATATTGCAGAACCGATGTTGTTATTTAAACTCACAACTCTGATGCGTATGGATTATATAAAAGCATCGGTGCACTATTGATATAAAAGAATCGTTGATAGTAATTTGAATAATGCACTGAGGCTAGAAATAATATTTTGTAGCATCGGGATGCTAGTTCTATCAAATCCATGGTGCTTTAAGAATTACAATGCACCGGGGCGTTAAATGCAAACAATACTGGTGTTTGAAGAATATAAAGCCTCAGTGTTGTCATTTTTAGAAAAGGCACTAACCATGCAAAAAAAATTCCGTAATGGTGCTTTTAGATAAAATAACGCACAGGTGCATGTTTATGTTATAGACACATTGATATTCTGTATGTCATTTTCTCTTTTTTAGAAACATCAACCTATGACAGTGCAATTATTTTGATTTTTTAAATCTGTTATTCATCGAAAAATTTACATATATCTTATAACAATATTCATATAAAATAAATTTTGATTAGTACATTTGTATAAGATGTTTGGATTAATTTTTTATAGCATTAGATTTTGCATCTCTTCACTATATTATTTAATCATCCATATATTTAATCAATGGTGTAACATTTCACAAGGAAAATTAATAACACAATAGAATAAATTAAAATGTATTTTTTTATATATCAATAAGAGGATATTTGTCATACAAAATGGGATAGTTATTAGTGGCCTTGTCTTTCAATTGGGACACTATGTCCATTACATTAAATCAAATGTCTAATTTTCATAGACAATTATTTCAAAAAATACAACAACTTGCATTGATATCCAAATAGATCATCATTCTTTGTTGGAACTATTGTCATTGCTCGAGCTACTTCCATGACTTGGGTTATTTGGACAAATGTTTTATTTATTGCATCGATTGTTTTCATATGCTTGATCATGTTCCATCTGCAAACATAAAGATAAAGTGTAATGAATTTATCTACATTGGTGAGAATAATGGAAATTGAAATAAATAATATACATCAATGTAAATTGAATAGAAATGCACCATAGTAAGAAATGACTCATGAACTATACACGTGGTTTCAAAACAAAATCTCATGCCCCCAGCAAGTTTTATACCCCATTATAAATCATATATTTAGTACAAAAGATTTTTTAGTTCTATTAATTATAAACTCGTAGAAGTAAAACAACATAGATACTTATAAATTCCATAATTGATTTTTGATATGCCAACATATACTCACAACACATATTTAACCCAATGTCAATTAATTCTTCCCATGGCTCTTCTTTGTATGTTAGCACCTATTTGAAGACATTCAAGGATGGTTGTCGTAAAACAACTTAAAATATACTAAAATGAAACCTTAAATTGTTATCAGGAACTATTAAGAATTACTCACAAACTTTGATATCAACCATTTTCTTCCTTGTCGTCCTATTTTATGTGCAGAATAAGTTCTATTTTATTTTCTTTTTTGCAAGAAAATACTCGAAAATTAATATTTAATGCGAAATTATTTGTTTATATGTAAAAAGTAAATGATTACATACATTTGAAGTGCATTTTTGTTGGTATGGCTCCTCTTGTGATGCAATTATGTCCATTTCTTTGACCATCTCCTTGTACACTTTTTGGGACATTCCTACTGGCATGTTTCGCATATAAGCTCGTTGATCCTTTGGCATTTTCATAGTCTTCCTAAAAAAAAGTAATAAACTATTTTTATATTGATGTGTGAAAACTAAATATAACAAAATTGATAATAATAAATGAATGGTTTGTAGTAATTCTAGAAAAACATTTTAATTAGGAATATTACCTTTAAATGATTCTTTTTTGTTGTTGTATGTTTTTTCTATTGCAAGTCTGACAGGTCTCATTGACCATTGCTATGGAAACGCTTCCTATAGTTTAGATATAACTTGGTTCTTGGAATCATTGGATTGATTTTTGTATTGTAAGTGGAAAATGCGTATATACGTTCGTTTCACTCTATTCCTCATAGTTTTGTAAAAAGATTCCCCCCTTTATCAACCTCTAGAACTAGTCCAGATGAGCTAAAAACCAATTCATCGTCATTTACATGTTCTATAATTTTTCTTTTCTTAGAACAACATTGATATTTTCCTTTGTTGTTTCTCCCTGTAGAACATTAAACATATAGGAATTAATAGATTGTTTGAAACATCTTATCTAATATTCTTAAGTATATTAAAAAAAATCATATTGAATCGTATTTTTTCATTCACCGAATTCATTCTTCTACAAATTTTCTATCAGGCTTTTACGCTTTTCTGCACTTGGATTAGAAATAACCTCATCAACCTTCTTCATTTTGTGGCTCTGCACGACACACACTAACCAACACATATTACTTAAACTTACATATAGGTCAAACATATTAATTTTTTAAAGAATTTACAAAGAACTTGTATTTTCTTTTTTTTTATGTGCTATCATTGTTCTGTTTAATATTTTTGTTACTTAGACAACTTCCCATACATTTTTTAATCAATATACAACCTATAAAATTCAATACATAAGCCATTAAATATATTTTATACATAAATCAAATAATTTTCATCAAAAAAAATCTGGTAACCGATGCGGTTATTTGAAGAAACACCCTAGTGTGTTATTCTATTAAATGCACCGGGTGTTTAACTGTTCAACACCAACAATGAAATTTAATTTTTTTAAATAATTTAAATTATGAAGATGCGATTTGTAATGATAAAATCATTGCCGTCATAGTAAAAAATGAAAACATACAAAAATAAATACAAGTCACTTAACCGTGCTATTTGACAGAGATGAGTCGATGTGTTATATTACACAAGGTGCACCACGAAACAAACATTTTTTCAAAAAAATAGACAAGGTTGGCAGAGTTTAGATCTAATTCAACAAGTGGTCCCCCTACTTTACACGTCAAATTCCTTATATATAGTAAGTACACAAACCCATTCGATTTAAAATGTCTAAAATGAAAAACCATAATCATGAAGTGGTAGAGGGAGTTAAGCCATAAGGTGAAATTTTAAGATAAGTGTTCATTTTTTTTGTTTTATTTTTTGTTTTTTGTTTTTTGTTTTTCATTTTTTGTTTTTTGTTTTTTGTCTTTTGTCTTTTGTCTTTTGTCTTTTTTTTTTTGTTTTTTGTTTTTTGTTTTTTTTTTTTTTTGTAAATCAAGACTATTCATTCTTCCAAAAAAAAGAAGTATGGACTTTAACTCTGCTTGGTTTGCCCGCCTCCCCGCCCCAGCACAGTTCCATTGCTGACCTTTTTTCTGAATGGCATAAATTCTACCCCCACTCTATCCCAAAGAAATCCTTGTGGCATCTCATATGGCTTTCCATTCCCAAATTTGTATGCTGGGAAATTTGGCTTGCCTGGAATGAATTAATTTTTAATAACTCCTCTCGCTCTCCTGCTAAATCTGCCTCAATTGCCAAAGGCCTTCTCATTGAATCTGTCCTCCAGCATTCTCAATCCTCTGATTCCTCCCTTCTTCCCTCTGAAAAGGCCTGGCTAAATCTCCTCAGCCCTCATCCCTCTAGCAATGTCCGTTCCCTCCCCCCTCCTCTCCCTTCACCTCCTTGGAAAATCAGAGAACCTGAAGCGGCCTTTCAGAATCGGTGGAAGACCCAAAACATAACTTCAATATTCTTTGATGGTGCCTCCAAAGGAAATCCGGGGGCTGCGGGAGCTGGAGGAGTCATTTACTTCGCAGACAATCTCAGAAAGGTCCACTTTTGCTGGGGGCTCGACATTTCCACAAACAACCAGGCAGAGCTTCTTGCCCTCACAAAAGCCCGCCAAATAGCCCGGGATAAAGGCATCAAAGAATGCCAAGTATTCGGAGACTCTGAAATCCTCATCAACAAGATCAACTCAGACGCCCAGTTCAACAAGGCTATTCTCAACAAGTCCCTGAACAGATTAAAGCTAATGCTGCAAGATTTCACCTCTTTCAAAATTTACCATATCCTCAGAAGTTTGAATAAGGAGGCAGACGAAATGGCAAACAAAGGATGCATATTAGCCGCAGGAACTCTCAACTACAATGGTAGCAGCGTTAACTCATTTTGCATCCCTTAGCTCAAGAGCAGATCAGAATAAGAATATGGAAGCATGCAGCACACCATTTTAAGCACGCACGAGAGGAATATGACTGATATTTTCGGCACATCATCTGTAACAGGCCACAACAAGATGAGCACAGGAAAATCTGGGGAAATCTTTCCATCATAAATTCAATCACACAGGGAAGGAGCAACTAGACAAAGAGGGAGGCCTGTAAACGCATAGTCAAGGAGATCTGTATAGAGGAGTTTAGTCTTTTCAACTCTGAAGGCGGCATTAGCATCTCACATCGATTTCCAGATGGACTCATACGACACCCTCTATGTGGACGATTCCCCACTCCGAAAGGGACCGGACAGAGGATCTTGTAAGAGCTTTAGACGGATAGTTCCATGCCAGCGCCATTGGGCTCGGCTGCAGGGCTTCACAACGGTTAGCAACGGCTAGAGACCGAATCCAACTGTTTACAACAGGCAGCAATCGAACGATCCTGATTCTGCAGCGACTCCCAGCTAAATCCATGGAAAATCTTGCCTGTATGTCGGTAAAAGAGCAGTGCTCTGAGAGGTCCAAGCATTTCTTAGGCACGCAGAATCCCCTAAGGCGGGAAATAAGATAGGAAAGCAATGTAAATAGGCTGAATAAGCCTTGGTTCACTCAGATTTCTTAATAAACGATATCCGCTTCAGTTAAAAAAAAAAAAAAAAAAGAGGTAATAGTCTCACTCCGACTAGGTTTATTGACTACTGCAATCAATATATGACAAAAAAACATCTAAAGACACAGTCCACAACTTAGGAGGCCAAAAGCACCAGTAAACAAATAAAACAAGTAAAACACCTATAACCATGATAGTCATCAGAAGTGATGGAGTTTGGGTTGTACAGAGCTATTCCTAGAGGAGGAGTAAGATGGAAGGAGCATTGAACGTGTTCTTCGAAGTGGGCCATCCAAGCCTCCAGCTTCTCTACTTTCTTATATAACATATTATGGCCTTGCCATCCCACCACTACACACTCCTAGACATGACATTGGAAGTAGTTCATTTTTTTCAAAGTGGCAATGAGCTCTACATGCTCCTCCTACCTCACCTACTTCGAGGTTTCAAAGTGTTCTAGTACCAACTTAATCAAATCCTAATAATGCTCTAAACAGCAATCTTGTCTCTGACCACGTCTCAAATTATGAGCCTTTCCGCATCACCCCTCATTTCCGCAGTGAATCGTCCTACCACGTCGCTGGATCCGTGGGGTGCAACTCCCACGAACAACCACTGAGCCACCATGACCACAACCACCAGAGGCCTCAGAAGCCACCCAACCAAAATGACCCATCCTGCTGCCACCATGACCGCCAGAGACCACCCATCCCAAGTGACTTGCATTAATACCGCCTGCCCAGAGCTAGTGGTCGTCATTTCCATCTACAAGGGAAATGCACATTCCCTCGCACTGCTCAAATTGGGCTTAAGCTACAAATAGGAACGATCAAAATGGGGAATTAGACGCATCATGACCGAACCTACACCCACTGGGATGAGTTGAAGCTGACTAACGGGTGACTTCAAAAACCTCAACTCTCACCGAGGAGAAACTCCCCACCCCTGTCGACAGGACCACAACCAACCAATCAAGGAAGAATGCAAAGAAGCTTAATTCCAAACCAAGAATGAGGACCTGGGTCTGCAATTCACAGTCCCTCTTCCTTAATAGGACCTTCGTTAACCAAACCACCCAAAATCTAGCACACATGCTTCACAAACACTGCCTGACCTTACAGGACCCTGAGAGGGGACCAAACTGGAAATTAACAAAAGTGCATGCCTGTAAGTAGAGGAGGGGATGCCTACAACGAAGATGCCACCTATCCCAGATAGGGTGCCCTCGAAACAACCGCTCCCTTGCTCAAAGCTCAAACTACATTTACTATAACAAGACCAAACCTAAAATTTCTTATATCAAACCTCGCCAGCCTCCATAAATCGTCGACGTATGCCACCTCCCATGAGTTTCAAGACTTATTGAGGTCTCACAAACATTACATTACCATCTCCTATACACAAGGTGCAATTAGAGGACAGGGAGGCCAGTCCTCGCACCTTCATCCATGTGGTATTCATGAATTCCCACTCGTTACCTCGGTATCGTTGTTGGTTTTGTTAATCACCCCCATCGAGGAGAATTGTAATTAAATCAAAATATGAACAAAGATCATAAAAAAATTTACTAGTAAAATCAATAGTAAAATTTTTATTATGTGGGGTTTTTATTTTATTTTTTTGAATTTTGAGTAAATCTAACAAAAAATGTAAAAAAATTTAACAAAAAAATCAATAGTAAAATTTAAAAACTTTTCTATGTAGGGTTTTGAGTGAATCACCATACCTTTCAAATTCTGATCTTTCTGCAGTTCCAAATATTTTGTTGCTCCACAATGCTCCTAGTATGTCTCTCTTGCAAATGATCTCTCTTTTAATTAAACCTAACAAAAATTGTAAAAAAAAAAATATATTAGTAAAATCAACAATAAAATTCAAAAATTTTACTATGAAGGGTTTTGAGTTAATCACCATACCTTTCAAATCTTGATCTTCTAAATAGTTCTACTATTCCAAAGTATTCTATTGTTGCACAGTGTTCCTGATATGTCTATCTTGTAAATCTCTCCCTTGAAATTTTGGGAAAAAGAATGAAATAGTGAATAACTTATTACTATTTGAAATAATTCATGAAATTAGATTTTGAAAAATCAATTGTCGCTCTTTTTTCAAATTGAACAAAAAACTCGTGTTTTTTTTTTCACTTTTTCCGAACATCGATGTGTTAGATAGTAAACAACATCAGTGCGTTTACAAGTAAAACACACCAATTATGATAAATTATTGGTGCGTTGAATTTTTAAATTGCATTGACATGATAGAATTCCTTTATTAGTTTCAAAATCCCAGAAATGGTGCGGTTAATATTTGAAGGCAACAATGTGGTTTTTATTTAAATGCATCAGTGTGGTAATTGTTATAACAGCACCAACATGATAAAATTTCTTTTTATTTTTTAAATCCAGATAATAGGTGCAAATTGGTGTTGTTTTTATTTAAACGCATTAGTGTTGTTTTGTTTACATGAGCACCAATATGATAAAATACTTTTTTATTTTATTTTTGAAATCCTAGAAACTGGTGTGGTTATTATTTTAAGGACCCATTTTGGTTTTTAATTTAACACAATAGTGTCGTTAATTTCATAAGAGCATTGATACAATAAAATTCCTTTTTTTAATCCTCAAAATCTCGGAAATAGGTGCGTTTTTTTTTTTTTTTTTGAAGGATCGGTGTAGTTTTTATTTAAATGTGTCGGTGCATGTGGTTTCATAAGAGATCTGATATGATAGAATTCCTTTTTTTATTTTTGATATCCCATAAATCGGTGCAGTTATTATGTTAACACATCGGTGAATTTATTATTTAAACGCATCGAAGATGTTAGTTTTGATAAGGGCACCGATAGGGTTTAAAAGTTATCTGAAATTTGATTTTCACATGAAATGGCATATTCACCTCAAATTATCCTTTAGGACGCAACCACATGAGTTATAGTAGTTAATAGTATACATTTTCTGCTTAAATTCCTCTGTTGTAGTGACTACAACCACCCTCCAAAAATTTTCCCGTGCTTTTTTGGAGCCTTCCTTCTAAACCACAACAACTTATATTGTACTTGTGCTTAGACTAAGCCTTATTCTTTTCATCTTGGCTTGTGTTTGCTTACTAAGTTCATTTTCTAACCTACAAGCCAATCTCCTAACTTGGTCCCTTGATAGTTATGGGCTTACCTCAGAGAATTGCGCAATTCTTGATGGCAATTGGCCTTGCTCTTGGGAATTGCATAGTCTTGACTGCCAAGGAGCCTTGAGCTCAAAAAATGTGTAGTATTTAATGGGAGCCATCCTTGAGCAAGGAATTTGCGCAAACATGAGAGGCAACCCAGAGCCACTAAGCCCAAAAATTGTGAAGACCCCATTGTGCTCAGAAACTATCTAGTGCATGAACCAAAGAGTTGCCTATTCCTTCCGAGAACTGCGCAATCTTTCTAGGCAATGCATGGCAATTTTTCCCAAAAAAGAAAAAAAGGAAAAGGAAAAAAAATCATCCCTAAAAATAGGGATCTATTTTTTAGTAATTAGAAGGAGGCACTTGAGTTATTCTTAGAAAATGACGCCAAGTGTTGTTTTTTCCTTGATTTTAGGCATGCACGTCATAAACCCTGACTTGAACAAATCTACTTAATCAACACTGCTAGAGCTCATTTTCACACATGATCTTGGAGCTCTAACATTCCCGAGGAGATCAAGGAGCCTTCGAGGTGATCGTCATCAATTTTCTGGGTGAGTTTTGTTTTTCTCGTCTTTTGCCGCTTTTTCTGTCACTTTTTGTTGTTTAGCTTATGAGAGTGTTGTTTCAATTGTTTCTTTGAACACCTACTAGCATTTTAACTCATTATAGCTTGTAGAAGTGTTGTTTCAAATTATAGATTGCATTTCCTAAGTGTCACATGTGTTTTCCTCTTTTTGCAACAACGGTCGTCGTTGCAGCGACTCTCTTCACATGCTTCATTTTCCTTCAGTTTAATTGATTCCCACACTTGTTTCACATGCATGCATCAACACTTAGTTATATCTGCACTCAGAATCACATCATCCTTCAGATCCACTTGTTTTTCACACTCCCCATGGGCATATCTGGGTCCCCTTACCCAAATCTTACACTCCACTACTTTCACTACACAATCTGGGAGCTCAAGACCTTTGCCTTGGCTTCTGGAATTGTGTAGAGCTTGGCCTGGGTTGGCTCAACCTGAACAGTGCATAGTTCTAAGAAACAAACTCCCAGCTTGGCCATTAAGATTGTGCAATGTGCACTCTCTCCCGGCCTTAGCCCAGACTAAAATATGCATTGCACAGTTCCAGTCATCAAGCTTCCTAATTGACTACTGGGACTACGCAGTGCGTAGTTCCCACAGTCAACTAGTGACCTCTAATAGTCAAAACTGCATAATCCTTACCATCATGAGCCTGACTTGCTGCTTGATCTTGTATTGAAGTTGCTTTGGTTTTTTAGCTGAAATTTCCTTGCCATCAGTGTCCTCTCTATCCCACAGGTATAATAGTTGTTGAGCATATCTCTAACAGTTACAGTTAACATGGAATTGAAGATATTTGCATCAAAGGAAACCATTGAGAGTACTACTGGGGAAGAATTTAAGAAGATATTAGTGGATTTTCTAGTATATGCATTTACTCAATTGTTTATTGAGAAAGGTACAACACTGACATGGAAACATATCAAAGAAATTTTGCAGAGGAATTCAAGGAAGACTTAGAGGACTAGCAGGTTTATCTTAACATCCAGCGGTCAGGGTTATACAAGGTTGCATGCAGGTACCCCACCTTCCCATGTGCAAACATCATCAGCTGGATTATCTCACAAACAAATGAAAAGATTATGACATTGAACAGTGTCGGCGAGTGAGATCTTGGCACCTTCAAGGTAGAGAAATTTCAATAGATGTATCATTCATCCGAGCCGATGAAGTGTATGGACTCACTCTTCTATGCCACCGATAGTTATGTGATCACGAGAGATATTGTCAAGCACTGGGTGAAAGAGTCATTGAAGTTTAGGCAGACACCTACCCATGTTTATAAGACCAAGTCCCTAAGGAAGGCTTACCATTTATTGATCATCTTTGCTTGTAGACTATATGGTCAAGAGAAAATAGAAACCTTTCCTGAAGGGTGGGTGGTCTTACTGGACCAATTGGTGAATGATGAGAGACTGTTCAACTGGTCATGTTTTTTGGCTCATCAGTTGAAGACGCATGTGGCTAAGGCACAGAATCCACCCAAGAATGAGAAAGCAAGGTTTTACATGTTTTCATACTTATTGGATGTAATGTGTGCCCAACATTAGTTCCCCAGCATGAGCTGGACATGGACACCAAAATAAACTATCATCAACATCTATTGCAAGTTGCTTTCTGGCTGTAGCTATCAAGGAGTGATGAAAGGCTAACTGGCCATTTTATCACCCTGGTGTACAAGATTATCTTTGAGTAGGATCCACCTTACATGTCATGAGAATCAATGGAGGTGATAGTAAACATTACATATTCGTATGCCTCACTAGGTGGCACCTTCATATGAGTGTTTGATGGAGAGAAGCCTCCGCATGTTCTACCAAGGTATGCCACTGAAAATTTGATCATACAAAAAGTCTCATACCACCTCACTACAAGGTTGTCAGCAAGATTTCATAGGAAGAAGAAAACATCATGTCTTGATTTTCTTTTGCAGATAGGGTTATACCAGATTAAGATCTCAAAATATGCAGATGTCAAGGCTAAGGACATAGTCAAATTTGATTTCGGTACCAAGGAATTTAATCTGTATATTCCCCACAATAATCGCAAGGACCACTGTGTGAGAGTGTACTTTCCATGGATCCATGGGACATTTCATTGGTTAGAGGAGGACCCTTGGAGGTATTGCTACAATGCCTCTAGACTCAATGATTCGGTCAGTATAACAACAACTTGGAAGGCTACTCTGCAGACAATAGTAGCTCCAGAAGTAACAACAATAGTAGCAGAATGTAACAATCCAGTGAAGGAGAATGGAAAGAGGAAGGTTGTTAAGAACCCAAAGGGAGAGAAAAGCTCCAAGATGAAGGTAGATCCTATCCCGGAGAAGGAACCTTTGGTAGTGGAAGCAAAGAGGTAGTAGTGGATGAAAAGAGAAGAGTGAAAGAAGAGGTTGTAGGAACCAAAACTGAAGCTACAGGAGATGAGAAGAAGTTGAAGGAAGAACAAGATTTAAGGAGGAGAGAAATAAGTGAGAAGAAAAATAAGGAAGAAGAACAAAGGCAAGGAGATATGATAGAGGAAACAATGTTGATACAGGTTGATGAGCTGGAAAAACTTGCAATTGAGGAAGAGGGTGAATAGATGTAGGATTGGGAGCTTGCTCACCAGATTCAGAAATTGATTAAAATGACAAACATGGAGTTGGAATAGGAGCCAAAAAATCAAGACACTAACCTTATGCCGAGAGCACCATAGATCATCACTTAGTCTCTAACACCTCCAGTGTCATAACCAATCTCAAGCGAGAAAGGAGATGTTTTTCTTCTTGATGATGATCTGATCATGGATGTGTAAACTATGTCATTTGACGAGTTGCAGAAGAATATTGTAAAGAATGGAGGACGCACTTTCTGGGTGATCACGTCTCACCTGCATTCATCAAGGAAAGGGTGATAGTATCAGACCCCAGGAAGCATCCAACTTCCCTTGCCAAAGCCAGCTTGGCCTATGCAGGAGAAACAATCTCAAATGTTAAGTACCTAATAGCGAAGAATGAATAATTGGCAAAGAACTTGCAGGCTGCCAAGAAAGAGGCAGAAAGACTCTGAGCATCAATGAAAAATTCAATTTCCGCATTGGGGGATATGAGGGCATTGATACTTTCTAAATTATTAACACTTGAGGGTACCATGCGGAGGCTCTATGATGGATTCCTCACCGTGAATAAAGCAGTTGTCCATGTGCATGGCCTATTGTAGTGGAGCAAATATTTTGTTCAAACTCTCAATAACATACATGTTTCCATTTCCCATCTACAAGAGTGAGAAATGTGGTACAAAGGGGGCCTGCTTGACTTAGTAAAGAAGATGAAGCCAAAGGAAAAGTTGGAGAAAGCAAAGGTCTAGATGTTGATCTAGAACTACGAGTAGCTCGCCCCATTGACCAGCAGCATACAACCCTCTTATGTGCGATTGTACAATAGTTTGGATGTCATGGTGAGGAAGCATAGGATCCCATCAATCGATTCCCTCACCAATGCTAAACCCAAGAACCAAGTCCGGCTAGAGATCGATGAGTAAATGGAGTAGATAAGATGAGAGGCCACAAGGGAAGACTTGGAGCTGAACGCACATAACACGTAGAAGTATGTCAGTGATCCTGTCAAGGTCAACACCATGCTACTCATGCTTTAGAATGAGTTGGATATAGGTTTCAAGACCATTTACCCGAATGCCATGGAGGTAAGAGTCATCTTCCAGAAAGACACCATCAAATAGTTTGGGGACACCATCACACAATACCAAGCTTGGCACTGATATGTGACCGAGAAGCATCAAGTGGATATTGTTGAGATGGACTTTCCCCAAACTCTAGAGTCATAGTGTTGTGTCTTGTTAGGTTGTCTCTATCCTACTTTTTCTTGTATGGGTACATTTGGAAAATGTAATATGATTTGTAAATATGTTGTAAGTGAAATTCCAAGTGTCAATATTGGAATATGAATAGTCATCATGCAATGTAATGTGTTATTTAGTGAAGAAGTTGAAGAGCCATGAGGGAAGTCAAAGAGTCACAAAGGGGAATGTCAAGGGTCACCCCACCCTTTTTTATAAATAGAACCTCATAAGTCATAGAACACACTTTTTGGAGCTAATATTTTGGCTAGGCTTAGGCTTAAAGAAGGCTTAGGAGTATTGTGAAGAGCCTTGGCTTCTCCATAGTGTAGAGTGAGTATACTTCTTTGGAGGAGCATGTGTTTTTTACTGCAATATTCCACTATTGGGGCTATTGGTCGTCAATGGTGTATGTATGAATGGAACTTTCACTTATAATAATAATATCAGAGCCAACACGCTTTCATGCGTATGTTATTAATGTAGTTGGACTATTTTGGTTGCATTAGCAATGTATGTTATTTAACTTACGCATATGATTATGAACTAATTTGTATGCATTAGTATGAATCATGTTGAATGTGTGTTGTTGGGTTAACTCATCACTTTAATTTTTGGACTATTCTGCATTTTAGATTGTGATGTCATTCCACTCATGTGTTCCTTTCAAGATGCATACTATTAAAGGTTTCTAAGGGGCACACTTCCATTTCCCCTCAGTGTGTTAGAACCATCACGCATCACATTGGACTCTCCGTAGTATCACAAACTTGCTCTCACCTAAAGTTATCATACTTTACTCTGCGCACTATTGTGGTCAACCCATTACACTACCACCCACTACTAGAACTCGTACTCCAAACGATGAGAGGTCTAGTTGGGACTTCATATCAAGGAGATCCCATGAATGTTGGCGCATCCAACATTGTCAACATTTATGGCACTAGAAGAAGGGCCAGAAGACAAGCTGAGCCCTTGAAGTCTATTTTGAATTTTTTGCACATATTCATGACTTCTGTCAAAATCAAAACCCAGACATGTTTTTCAAACTCTACTCATTTTTAAGTTCCGATGAGTATTTTAGATTACTTGTCCAAACGTACGTTTAATGGCAAGGGTTGAACAACCTTGTCCAGGCACATAGTTAGCTTTGTTGGTTTTTGTGACAGACATGATGCCCCATCTGATGATATTGTCAGTGGGTTGTTCGCTTTCATGTTCGAAGGGCACACAAAGAAATGGTGTCACACATTGCCCACGGCCTATATACACTCTCTTTATCACCTTTTTATAGAATTATGTCGCGCTTTTTTTATTTATGGCCATAAAGCCCTTAATAGAAAAATCTTAAAATTGTGAAAATCACCTGACGAATCTATTCGATATTTTCACAATCGTTTTCTTCACTACTATTTTGAATTCCCTGAATATAAATTTGAATGGGAATTCTTGGATGAAATATTTTGATATATTTTTCACGTTTATGAGAATCCACATGAGTTAGAATCTTTCGAAGCTCTTCCAACATACCTTAGTGTTAGAGCTTCTAAATCTAAGATGAACAAGGTTTTTGTCCCAAGTGACCCTTCACCCCCTTCCCATCAAACAACTCTAGCTCCATAGGTTGAGGTCAGAGAATTTGGGAATCCACTTGTTAATCTCTCACAATATCCTCCTACCCCACCTGCTTAGGATTTCTACGCATATTTGGACTGTAACTTCGATGGTTGTCATGTGGTTTTATCTCCTCAACCTCTATCCTTCAGTCCCTTTGATCCTCTGGATTTTGGTGTGTTGTATTCGTTCGTCTTAGATATCACATGTGATGTTCACAAGGATCAAGTTCCGGATGGAGTTGGTGTTGAAAATCCAACTTGCAATATCATTTTTTAAGAGTATATGTGGGAGTCTAAACAAGAATGTGGTGAAAGATGACCTCCTTTTGTCTACACTTCATCCTCTTTATCCTGACATCTTCCACGATTCTGTCAGTTTTTTCCATCCAGTGAAAATTCATTTCCAAATGTTTCTATTTTTTATCATTCACAGAACACATGGAATTCCAGTTTTTCATTTGATTGTAGAGAGGACAAATCTATCTTCTCTCATCCTCCTAATCTCTCATCTTACCTTTTCGAAAACATAGAGGGTGAAATTTATCGTTTTTCATCATCCCATCTATATGATTTGTTAGATCATGAGGATGTTGTTTTCCATCATCTTTAACTTTCTGATCATGGCTTTTGTGATATTTTCACTCATTTATTTGATCATGATTCTGATTTGTCCATTGTTGATATTTCTAAGCCACTGGTCTTTGATGATCCATCTTCTGATGAACTGGAAGCTCCTCAAGATGTCGAGGCACTTTAACCTAAGTTGATGGTTATGTCAAGTTCTTGTAGCATTGAGGTTAGTTCCACTTCTGATCAGAAATATGTTGAATCTTTCTAGGATCCTCATCACTTTTTTGTTCACATTCAAAATCAATCTATCTTACCATTTTCACATCCTCCACCAAAATCACACAATCCTATTGCTCAAGCATTGGAGGAGTCAAATGTAGCAAGCACTGTTGTGAAATGAATTTTTTCTTCTTTCTTTATGTTTTCTCATTTTTCAAGTTCAAAGGTGTGTACATGCTTGTCTTCCACTTGCAATGTATGAGGACATTATGATACATCTGCAGAGTTCCTTTCATGTGCTTTCTGTTTTTACTTTACTGCGGATTCATTCAAGATTCAAATGTATTGGTTTAAATTGTTTTATATTTCTTATTTGTTGGTTTACTTGCATATATTTCTTGTCGACCATGCTCTCGCCTACACGGACCAACCAATGGACCGATGGATGCATTGGAAGTATCACTTTATGTGAGTTGGCCTGTGTTCTGCTTAGGTTAGGAATAGGAGTACTATGTACTTTTCTTGTTTATTTTATGATTTGCTTACTTTGTTTTGATTATCTTGCTTCTTTCTTTGTTTGTTTTCTTTTACACCTGTAGATTATTTTCCACATGAAACTGTGTTTGGCTTATTATACAAGCAAGATGAAATCCAAGAGGAACTTGTACAACTATCAACACTTGATTATCTGCCTATTCCCTCTCGTTGTGTGAGTCTTTCATTTCTTCTAATCGATGATACCCTAATGGAAAATATGTTCCTTTCAGAGAGATTCACAGTGAAATCACAATGCTTGCACCTTAACTAGTACTGCCTACTCTAATCAATTTTCTATTTTTCAATTAACCCTTGTCAACTCTGTCAAGTAGAGTAAGGAGAGGGGGGGGAATTAGCAAGTATGTCATAGGTATAGATAAATATCATTCTCTGAAGGGACAACCTCTTCTGGTCTCAATAAGTTTGGATCCCTCTTCTGCCTCATGAAACAAATAAGTGCCTATGCACAGTTCTTTGAAAAATGAAAATATTAAAAAAAAATTGGTGAAAGAAGATAGAGGCTTCCTATGCAGAGAGGTGAAGCAAGTAACTCTACTGGGGTATTGTCTAGGCTCGTTGGCAACAAAGCAATGCTTGTGTTCCTAAAGTGAATCCATCAGGGTACTGTACAAGCCTACTAGCAGTAGAGCAACACCAGAGATGAAACTAAAACTCTGACATTACATTTTACTTGTGAATCTATATACCCCTCATCCCCAATTGAAACAACTCAGTTTAAAGTGGCTTGGTATTTGTGTTGTCGGTAAAGAGAATGGTAGGGACTACATATTTAACCCAAGATAAGTGAAGAAGTTATGATAAACAAAGAACTAAAAAATATTTCCAGAAGAGTTAGACTTGCTTTTCATGAGACAAACTCCATATAGAGAGCTGGAGTTCTGCCAGTGTGTCGCCAATGTTGCAATGCCTACAACCACCCTCCAAATTGTTTCCCATGCTTCAATTTTGGAGCCTTCCTTCTAAACCACAACAGCTCATCTTACACTGATCCAGGTACTTATTCTTCCACTGAGTCTTATTCTTTTCATCTTGGCTTGTGTTTTCTTACTTAGTTAATTTTCTAACCCACAAGCCGATCTCCTGACTTGGTCCCTTGATAGTTTCGAGCTTGCCTCAGAGAACTGTGCAATTCTTGAGGGAAATTGGCCTTACTCTTGGGAATTGCGCATTCCTTACTGCAAGTGATCCTTGAGCTCAAAAAATCCGCAATACTAAATGGAATCCAACCTTGAGCTAGGAAATTGAGCAGACAAGAGAGGTATCCTAGAGCCACTTAGCCCAGAAATTGTGCATACCCCACTGTGCTCAGAAACTACACAATGCATGAACTAGAGAGTTGCCTAGTCCTTCCCATAACTTTGAAATATTTCTGGGAAATGCAAGGTATTTTTTCGCAAAAAAAAAGAAAAAAAAACATCCCTAAAAAATAGGCATCTATTTTTAGTAACCTGAAGGAGGCACTTGAGTTATTCTTAGAAATTGTCACCAAGTGTCTCTTTTTCCTTAATTTTAGGCATGCATGTCATAAACCCTAACTTGACCAAATCTATTTAATCGATGTTGCTAGAGCTCATTTTCACACTTGATCTTGGAGCTCTAACATTTCCACAGAGATCAAGGAGCCTTCAGTGCGATCATTGCTGCTTTTCCGAGTGTGTTTTTCTTTTCTCATCTTTTGCCGCTTTTTCTATCCCTTTTTTTGTTTGGCTTGTGAGAGTGCTTTTTCACTTGTTCCTTGAATGACTATTGGTGTTTTAACTCGTTTTAGCTTGTAGAAGTTTTGTTTCAAGTTATAGATTTCATTTCTCGAGTGTCACATGTGTTTTCCCATTTTCGCACCAATGGTCATCGTTGCCGAAACTCTCTTCGCATGCTTCAATTTCCTTCAGTTTAATTGATTCCTCCACTTGTTTCACATGCATGGATAAAAATTTAGTCATATATGCACTCAACATCACATCATCCTTCGGATCCTCTTGTTTTTCACACTCCCCATGGGAAGACCTAGGTCCCATTTCCCGATATCATAGTCCACTGCTTTCACTGCACAATCTAGGAGCTCAAGGCCTCTGCCTTGGCTTTTGAAATTATAGAAAGCTTGGCCTAGGCTGGCTCCAATTGTGCATTGTGTATTTCCAGGAGCCAACCTCCCATCTTGGCCATTGTGACTGCATAATGTGAAGTCTCTCCTGGCCTTGGCCCATACTGAACTCTGCATTGCACAGTTCCCGTCATCAAGCTTCGTGAATAAATGTTAGTATTGCGCAGTTTGTAGTTTCCATAGTTAGACAGTGACCTCTTTCAACCAAAACGGTGCAATCCTTTCCATCATGAGCTTGATTTTCTTCTTGATCTTGTCTTGAATTTGCTTTGGTTTTTTAGCTGACATTTTCTTGCAATGAGTATCCTCTATGTCCCACAAGTACAACAGTTGTTGAGCATCTCTCTAGTAGTCACAGTTAACATGACATCCAAGAGAGTTGCATCAAAGGAAAACACCAAGAGCAGTATTGGGCAAGAAGTTTAGCAGATACCAGTGGATTTTACAGTATATGTAGATACTCAGTTGTTTCTTGAGAAGGGTACAACATTGACATGGCAGCATATCAAATACACATTTGCAAAGGACTTCAAGGAAGACTTAGAGGATCGATAGGTTTATATTAGCATCCAACGGTTAGGGTTATACAAGGTTGCATGCAAGTACCCCACCTTCCTATGTGTGGACATCATCAGCTAGATTGCCTCACACACAGATGAACAAACTATGACATTGAGCAGTGCTAGCAGGAGAGAGCTTGTCACCTTCAGGGCTAAGAAATTTAAGCATATTTATCATTTATCCGATCTGGTGAAGTGCATGGACTCACTCTTCTATTGCACCCATAGCTATGTGAACATGAGAGATATTTTCAAGTGTTGGGTGAAAGAGCTATTAAATTTTAGACAAACACCTACCCATGTTTACAAGACGAAGTCCCTCAGAAGGCTTACCAGTTCTTGATCGTCTTTTCCTGCAGAATATATGGTCAAGAGAAAACAGAAGTCTTTCTTGAAGGGTAGGTGATCTTACTGGACTAGTTGGTGAATGATGGGAGACCATTCAATTGGTCAGATTTTTTGGCTCGTTAGTTGAAGACCCGTGTGGTTAAGGCTCATAATCCACCCAAGAATGAGCAAGCAAGGTTTTACATGTATGCATACTTACTAGATGCAATTTGTGCCCAACAGTAGTTCCCTCGCATGAGCTGGACATGGACACCAAAAGAGACTTCCGTCAAAATATATTATAATTTTCTTTCCTATTGCAGCTATCGAGGAGAGATGGCAAGGCTAACTGACCATTTTATCATCTTGTTGTACAAGCTTATCTTTGAGCTGGATCCACTTTGCACGTCCCGAGAAGCAATGGAGGTGATAACATAGCAGATTGGTATTCCTCACCAGGTGGCACCTTCATCAAAGTGTTTGGTAGATAGAAGCCTCTGCATATTCTACCAAGGTTTGGCACTAGCAAGATGATCATGTAAGAATTCTCATACCACCTCACTACAGGGTTGTCAATAGAGTCACATAGGAAGAAGAAAGCTCCATGGCCCGCTCTTCCTTTGCAGATTGGGTTATATGAGATTAAGAGATTGAAATATGCAGATGTCGAGGCTAAGGACAAAGTCAAATTCAAGTTTGGCACCAGGGAAAATTTTAGGGGTTAATATTCGCAGGTGGGCTAATTTTCCATGTTTTTTCCATAAAAAAGATTCGACAATTTCCATTTTTTTCTAAAAGTGATTCGCCCAAATTTTATAGTAAAAAATTATTTTACCTTAAAAATCGCCAAACTTTTATATAGACTAATCTAAAATCATTAGAAATACAAATATTTTTACAAAAATATTTCCAAACATTTTACAATTTGCATATTAGGGACTAGTAAGATTCGCCAAGGTTTAGAAAATTTAATATAAACTTCCATTCTTAAAATTTTCCTTGTTTGGCACTAAGGAATTTAATACATATGATCCCCATGGTATTTGCAAGGACCACTGTGCGAGAGTTTAATTTCCATGGATCCAGGGTAAATTTCATTGGTCAGAGGAGGACCTTTGGAGGTATTGCTACAATGCCTCCAGAATCAAGTAGCCAGTCAATATAGCAACAACTTGGAAGGCTGCTTTGCAGACAGTAGCAGGTCCTGAAGTAACAATAATAGCAGTATAAGGTAGCAATCCAGTGAAGGATAAGGTAAAGAGGAAGGTTGTTGAGAACCCATAGGGAGAGAAAAGTTGCAAGATGGAGGTAGATCCTATCCTGGAGAAGCAAAATTTGGAAGCGGAAGTAAAGAGGGAGAACCATCTGAAGAGAGAAAAGTGAAAGAAGAGAGAAAAGCAGAGAAAAAGTTGAAGGAAGAATAAGAGTTGAGGATAATATAAGCATAAGAAGGAAGAAGAATAAAGGCAAGGGGCGATGACAAAGGAAACAACACCAATAAAGGTTGATTAGATGGAACAACCAGTAGATAATGAAGAGGGTGAATAGATGTAGGATCAAGAGCTTGCTCAACAGATTTAGAAATTGATTGAAGTAGCAGACATGGAGTTAGAACAGGAGCCAAAGAATGAAGACACTGACCTTATTCCAAGAGCACTACAGGTCTTCACTCAGTCTCCACCACCCCACCTCTAGCATCAGAACCAGTCTCGAGCGAGAAAGGAGATGTTGTTCTCCTTGATTATGATCTAGTCATGGATGTGTACAATCTATCATTTGAGGAGTTGAAGAATAAGACTGTACAGGTGCAGAGAAAACACTTTCTGGATGTTCACACATCACTTGCATTCATCAAGGAAAGGGTGTTAGTGTCAGACACCAGGAAGCATCCAACTTCCTTTGTTGAAGCCAACTTATCCTATGTAGGAGCAACAAGCTCAAATGTTAAGTACCTAATGGCCGAGAATGAACAACTAGAAAAGAAGTTGTAGGTTACCAAGAAAGAGGCAGAATAACTCCGAGCATTAGTGCAGAATGCAGTTTTCACATTGGGGGAGATGAGGACAATGATACTTGATGAAGTATCAACACTTGAGGGTACCATGCGAAAGCTCTATGAGGGATTCATCACCATGCATAAATAAGTTGTCGGTGTGCATGACCAACTGTAGCAAAGCAAAGAATTTTTTCAAACTCTCAAGAAAATACATATTGTCATCACCCATGTACAAGACTAGACAATGCAGTACAAAGGGACCCCACTTGACTTAGAAAATAAGATGAAGCCATAGGAATATTTGGAGAAATAAAATGTCTAGATGTTGATCCTTAACTACAAGCATCTCACTCCATTCATTGGTAGCATACTTGCCTCAAATGTGCAGTTGTACAATAGTTTGGATGTCATGGTGAGGAAGCATAGGATCTCATCAATCGGTTCCCTCACTGATGCTAAACCCAAGAACCAAGTCCGACTAGAGATTGATGATTACATGGAGTAGCTAAGATGAGAGGCTACCAAGGAAGACTTGGAGTTGAACCCACACAACATGCAAAATTACATCGGTTGTGTTATCAAGGTAAATATCATGTTGCTCATGCTTCAGAATGAGTTGGATATAGGTTCCAAGACCATATACCTGGATGCCATGGAGGAAAGAGTCCACTTCCATAAATACACCATCAAATAGTTTGGGGGCACCATCACACAGTACTAAGCTTGGTACCGATATGTGACTGTGAAGCACCAACTAGATGTTGCTCAGCTAGACTTTCCCCAAACTCCAAAGTCATATTGTTGTGTCTTGTTAGGCTGTCTCTAGCCTATTTTATCTTATATGTGTACATGTCGAAAATGTAATATTATTTGTAAATATGTTGTAAGTGAAATTCCAAGTGTCAATACTAGAATATGAAAATTCATCATGTAATGTAATGTTTCATTTAGTGAAGAGTCACGAGGGAAGTCAAAGAGTCACAAAGGGGAATGTCAAGGGTCACCCCACCCTTTGTTATAAATAGAACCTCATAACTCATAGAATAGGCTTTTGGGAGCCAATATTTTGGCCAGGATTTAGCTTAGAGAAGGCTTGGGAGTATTTTGAAGAGCCTTGGCTTCTCCCTATCATAGAGTGAGTATAATTCTTTGGAGGAGCAGGTGTTCTTAATAATAATATCAGAGCCAACACGCTTTCATGCATATTTTGTTAATGTAGTTGGAAAATTCTGGTTGTGTTAACAATGTATGTTATTTAACTTATGCATATGCTTATGAACTACTTTGTATGCATTTGTATGAATCCTGTTGAATGCGTGTTGTTGGATTAACTCATCACTTTAATTTTTGGACTATTCTACATTTTAGCGTGTGATGTCATTATGCTCGTGTGTTCCTTTCAATCTACACACTATCATAGGCTTCTAAGGGGCACAATTCCTTTTCCCCTCCTTGTGTTAGAACCTTCATGCATCGCACTTGACTCTCTTCAGGGTCACACACTTTCTCTCATGCAAATTTATCATACTTTCCCCTACGTGCTACCAAGGTCAAGGCATTACACTACCACCCACTACTGGGAATCCTCCTCTAAATGGTGTGAGGTCTAGTTGGGAGTTCATATAAGGGATATCCCTTGAATGTTGACGGGTCCAACACCATCAATCACCTTATTCTTTAAAAATGGTTTGAAAACTATTTTGAAATTTAGATTGTGGTTATATGGTTCTCGAAAATAATTTTAGGTATGTACAAAAAAATTTATTTTTGATTTTGCTCAAATGTAGGGATAAAATCTCATAATATCAAATGGCCAATTCTTCAAATTCTAGCTTGTTCCATATTGCTCAAATTCCTTTATGGAGTTCTCCCTTTCCATCTCTAGTAATTTTATATTTTATTTATATTTTGATTATCTAATTGAATTTTTTTTATCCATGTTAATTTAAATAAAAATGTATCCAAATTTGTAGGATCCTGATTCAAAATCTAGTTTAGATGTAGAAAATATTCCTGCATTTCAAAATATTAGTAGATCTTATCAGGAGCAGCATATTGCAAGCATTTAGTAGATGAAAATCGATAACCACTTCACCCTTCCAATCAGAACATGGCATCTTCCAATGGCAATCATGAACCAATGATGGTAATAATTGTTTGGTATAATTTAATTCCAACAAACCAATTATGTTGATCCAAGTGATTTTCGTGAATTCTTTCAAATAAAAATACTCAACATACATGACCTTTTACTGACGCTTACATTTGCTTTGTGAAATCATGACAAATGAATATTCAACAACATTTTAGCAAACCATCAACAGGAAACAGGAAACATGAAAACCAATAACAAGCCATAATCATGAACAACCATAACTCAATGATATGATAATGAAGTTCGTCCAATGAGGACTATGTCTCTGGGCCTGTTGTCAAGAGTGGGGAGGCCACTTCATTAGGTGTTGCAAGAAGATGATGAGTACATGATTCACTCTTTGTCAAAACAAGGAAGAACTCCGTTAACTAGAGTGGCATGTCTCTACACAAGATGTTCTTCTATAATAAGTCTCACTCATAAAATCTCTCCTTCAACATGAAAAAATAGAAATATCTCACATAAAGTGGTATAAAAATATCCTCTCACAATGTGGCATGCATGGATCTCATAATCAAAATATCATCTCAAAAAAGTAAAATAAAGACATGGAAACAATGCAACTTATACCTCCATTTCTAGGGATGGCTTAAAAATCGACTACTCAAATGAAGGAACTACTTGTGCCATCATGTTCCTTGCAAAAATTCATGAAATCTAACTTCAAATTCGACCCCTTTCTTACTCAGTCAAATCTGGGCTCCCTAGGAATCTCAAACATTCCTCAAAGATTCTCTTCTGCAGGTTGAATGAAATTCAACTACTTAGATGGATAAGCTATCCATGTCATCGCATTCCTTGTGAAAAATCGAGACAAATAAGTATAAAGTTGGCCTGATTCTGAAACTGTCAATTTCAAGCCTCTAGGAAATATTTTAGATTCCACGCATATCCCTGCGTCAAGGTTCAAACTTCATGGTTCTGCCCTCAATATTTTGCTTCTGAAAAATTCATTGCTCAGATCAGAAAATGGTTTGCACGATTAGATTCCTAGCGAAAACCCGGTTCATATGAGTATAAACTTGGCATGTTTCTGTCCGCATCAAAATTCAACCCCAAGGAATCTAAAATATTCCTCCAAGATTGCAAATCAAGATTGCCCCACTCCAAGTTCCATCAATGGTCAAGGTTATGCCCTTGGTCTATGTGCTAACATCATATTTCTGCGCACCTTCCTCGTGTTGGGTTCTACTCTTGGTTCCTCACGACTCCTCTGTTTAGTGGGCGAATAAATGAACTAAGCATTAAAATACCTTTTTTCTAGGTGGATTAAACTAGGTTTGGTCCCATTAGGCCATTGGTGGATATGTAAAAATTAGAGGCCGAAGGTCCCAAGGTCAAGCCCATGAGCCTCCCCCATGTAAAATATGGTTGTTTCAAATTGCAATGGCATTGGCATTTGTTTTTTTTTGGCGGTTTTTGTATGGGACCACCCGTTTGGCAGGTCGACCAAACAACCAAGCAAGTTTGATCCCCATTGACCCCCCAAAAAATATTATGGCCATATGGCCATTGTAACAGAGGTTGAGCGTGGTCCGAGGTCACCTGCGGGTGCCGACCCATTTTATATAATAATATAACATGGTTGATGGGGGTAGCGGGGTTGGGGGCCCACCAACTCTTTTTAATATCTATCTATATAGATAGATAGATATGTTATCTATCTATCTATTTCTATTTATATATATTATAGATATATATATAAGAAATTGCTGAAAATTGCTAATCGGATTTTTGGGGGTAATTGGATAAATTAAAGAGGTAAAAAAATGTCCATTTTTTACCGCCAGCAGGTGCTAAATTATCACTTCGTTAGTGGCCTCCAAATTTAGCAAATTCTGCCAAATTTATCCAAAACCCTAGATTTTTCGAGCCTCCAATTTTAGTTAGCGACTTGCTAAATTTAACCATCATTTCCAAGTTGACCAAAACTTTGACTGTGAATACCTTGAGCATAAAAACTCATATTTGAGTGTTGTTTGCACCGTTGGAATCAGGATGATGAACTCTACATTTTTGTCTTGGTTTTGACAAAATCCGATAAATTTTATTTTTGAGCCTTTCTAGAGCCACCTAGATCATGCATTGTGCTTACTAATATCATTGATGTACTAATGTTCAATATTTCTAAAATTAGGATTCTAGTGATGATGAGAGACCCACCTACCATCTTCTGATGCACCCCACTACAACGTCAAATCGAGAGAAGGTTGCATTAAGAGTAAGACTTGGATAGGAAGCATACAAATAATGGTTGAATCAACCAGTTATTCAATTCCCACTACATCCATATTCACTAGTTAGAAATGACTACAATAATAGTATTTCTTCATCACAAGTTGGCAATGGAGGCAATCAAATAGAGATTGGTATGGATGATTACTTATGGGATACGACTACCATGGAGGTAATGTTGCTAGATTCATTCTAGAATGATGAGTCAGGGGATTATGCTCATATCATTGATACCTTATTCAAAATCCTGAACTCTTCTTCCACCACCGCTATCTTTGGACTTGGAGGCCAGTCAAAGTCTACTTAGTTGGGGAAAACGATGTTATTGTAAAACTTGAAAACAAAATTTGGCATGTCGAATGCATGTTTCTTGGCAATATTGAGGTAATTGACTTACCTGATCGATCAAGTCCGTTATATTTTAAGAAATCTTGTCACACAATCAACATTAAAAATGGTTGATGTTATGAACATTAAATATTGACATTGTACCTGGATGCGGGTGTTAGCGTTGATAGTTAACATGATAGGACAGTGGATGGGCGGGGCGGAACGCCACTTGCCCGACTTGCACAGGATATGTGGAAGGGAAATAATACAAGGTGCGTGGCTCATCTGCAGGATTGTCACTCAGGGTACGTTATATCACCGGTTCGGCTAGAACGCCAGGCTCACAGCGAGGGAATTAAGTTTCACACGCATTAGCGTGCAGTGGGAGGCTCAAGCCATCAAGGAAGCAGTAAAGGGAGGCGACTCCCAGGACATGGCCTGTAACCTTAAAACTGGAGAAGGGTCGAGGGAGATGGTAAATTCATTGGCTCTGCCGCTTTGCCGGCACTCCTCTAAGCATGATAAGAAACTCAGAGAGAAGGCAAGGAATTGGACCCCGGTGCTGATTATCTTGGTCCTCTCTGCGAGGCTAGTCACTCCCCTCCCCGAGTATTGCTCAGGTATCGCAAGTTGGCCCCCCCGTTCTTTTCTCTTGGCAACTGATATATGTGTTTGTTTTTGGTTAATGCACAAGCGCAAGGATTCGGAAAACACAAAGAACATGCTCAATCTAGATAGAGGAGGCTCAATTGGGAGGCATCGCCGCATCCAGGCTATCGCCCCACAGCAAAATCTTTGGATCTGGGCCACTATCATCTATAGGATGCCTCGATTGGACCCAGAGTAGGTAGTCGCAGAGGGCAGCAGAGCAGAGCCCCATCGGATTCATCCTCCAACAACCTGAATCATCCTCCAAGGAGAGGGCTTTCTTCTCGCAGTAGAAGAGGAAGGTCTCGAGCCTCTGACTCTCGACCCGGTCTGATTCCTACCATAGGCTCCACCATTTTCACCTTTGATAGTGCTCTAAACAGGCCCAAGATCACAGCCTATTTTACATTGGTGTTTCAGGAGGAAAGTTTAGATGTTGATTTAAGGACACAAGCAGAAAATTCGAGGGCTATCCAGGACCCCTCTTCATCTTTGCAGCTGGCTACGGAGAACACGCCTCAGCGGGAAACAAATGAGAAAAGAAGCAGCGCGCGGGAGCTGATGATGGTAGATCTGGGCACTGATGCTCAGATTGTAGCACAGTTAGAGGAACCACCTGATAGGGGCTGGTGTCGAATTACTGAAGAGCCCATTGATGAATAGGAAAGCCATCCACGCCTCTCTTTTTTGTAGAATGCCCCTTTCCACAGAGCAAGGTTGTAAGGCGACTCGGTCATGGGTTTCTGGTATTGTCTCGTGTTTCAGTGATCATTCTCCTCTGGTATTTTTTTTGAGTTTTCGATTTGTCTCATGTTTAAGAGATTATTCCCCTGCGTGGGAAACAAAAATAGACAGTTTTCATGCATGCATGTTTTGGACAGAACTACCTCCCGCAGGAGCAGTGTGCTTGACTACAGTCATGATGTAAATTTACTACTTCCTTGTTAATATAATAGATTTAGCTTTACGTAGAAAAAAAAATATTGACATTGTACATTTATATTTCCCACCAAATGTAGGTTATTCAAAGATAAGGTTCTTCCGAGTGATAATGTCTTGCTGGGTAGCCATGAAGAGGCAAAGCAGTTGTTGAAAATATTGGGTGTTGAGTACATATAATATCATTCATGTTTGAACAATTATATTCTATATAGAGAAGAATATGCAGAGAAAGAGATATGTCTGAAATGTGGGCATGACAGGTACTACAAATAAAAAAGGGGTAAATCACATGGTCTTCCTCATAAGATATTGAGGCACATGCCTATAATCCCAAGGATTCAAAGGCTCTTTTGTTGCAAAGAATTAGCTACGTTACAGGGATGGAATGCCTCACACAAAAGTAAGTCAGGAGTTATTTGAATCCCAATATATTCAATAGGCATGAAGCATATAGAGGATACATGGCCCAAAAAAATTCAAGGATGTTGTACAAAGTCTATGACTTAGCATAGCCATGGATGGCGTCAACCCATATTCCCTCCAAAACACCAACTATTTTGTTTTTCCCGTAGTATTTATCAATAATAATATCCCCCCATGGTTGTCTGTGAAGAATGAACATCTTATTTTGGCTCTCATAGTCCCTGGTAGAAGACAAGTGAATAATATGGATGTCTACTTACAACCATTGGTAGGTGATTAATGGAGGAATTATGGGAAGGGATACATGTATATGATGTATCAAGACCCATCATAATAGAGAGGATTTTTATGTGGCATGGCGCATGTTCTTACACCATACATGATTATCCAGGCTTAGGAGTTTTCTCTAGTAAATTACATGTTTATTGATTTGTTTGTATACGTAACAATATTATTTCTCATATTAATTTAATTCGTTGCAATTGTTATGATCTTCATGATCACTAACGTTCCCTGTATACAATAATTTCACAGGTATTGTAACAAAAGGGTATCATGGATGTAAATGTTGTGGATATTCTCTGAAAGTTAGGTGGTCTGACCACCTACGCAAGGCAATGCATGACTGCTCCAAGGTATTCCTCCTAGAAGAACACCCTTAGAAAAGAGCAACATCCGCTTTCAATGGTAAACCACAGAGAACCCAAAGACTTGCAATAATGACACTAGTTGAATGGCTTAGAGCATATGAGAGAGAGAAGGAGAAGGCATTTGCATAAATGTTCAATTCAAATGGGGAGCCTATGTTCGATGATCCATAATTCTTCGACACGTGTTGAGGAATTTCCCATTGGGATGAAAAGGAAAATTTTCTTTTATGAGCTCTCATATTGGGAGCATCATAAGATTACCCACTTACTATATCCAATGCATATATTTAAAAATGTTTCATTGTCTTTATGGAGGAACATATCATTGAAAGAAAATGACACATTGGCTATTAAGAGAAATCTAGTTTCTCTTAATAGCCAATGCAAGAAACTAGAGGAGAGGTTGGTCCCTCTTAGTCTTTCAAAGAAGGTGATTCCCCATATATTTTAAAGAAAGATGATATTTCTTTGGAAAAGGAAGTTATAATGGGTGCTAGGGTGCCTTCTTTATATGTGTCTTCACTACAACACTGCTTCACGATGGAAGACTATTTGTCAAGATTGAATTCGCATGACCATTTGAACCTTCTAAGAGTATGTATGTCAAAAACCTGATTTTATTATTTGTTATTATTTTTATGCAGTGGGATATTTTATAATTAATATTTTTACAATTTATTATTCACTTTTCAGTGTCATTATCCTTTGCTCATGCATGGGTGTGTGAACCATGAGTTCCCCCAAGACTTACGAAGTGCCATATCTAAATTATCAGCATTTGCACATTGGATCACATCACAGGATATTCATATGGATAGCATTCCTTGGTGGCATCAAGAGATAGTTGAGATTTCTTGTATGTTTGAGAAGGAAATGTCGACGAGTTTCATGGACTTGCAAGTTCATTTTCTAGTTCACCTACTTGATGTGGTTGAATTAGTTGGGGTGGTTTCTTGTCATTGGATGTTCTTCTTAGAGAGGTACGTGAAGAAATTGAAATGTTTTGTTCGACAAAGGGAAAAACCTGAGGGGTCTATGGCATAGGGGTACATATCATATGAGTCTTTCTATTATGTCAGTGAGTAAATCAAGAAAATTGACAACACACCAGGTGTAGTGATTTTGGATGATAAAAGGCACGAAGACAAAATAAAAGGGGAGCTTCTCCAAATGAATGGAAAGAGGCGCATGATAAAGAGTAGGTGACTTATCATTGGTCGAATTTCTACACAGTAACTATTCACATTGAACTTCATATTAATGCATATTTTGATCTCATATGTACTATATATGTTGTTTTGATTTCATCAGCAAATTCAGAAATTGAAGCCATCAACAAATTCATTCTTTACAATATGGAAGCAACACAACCATGGTTGCATAATACAAACATAAGAGGAGGAAATGGGACAGTGACATGAAAGAATTCAAATGGTTGAATGGTAGAATCTTGCCTTATCCTAATCATTTAGAAGAAAATATGCCAATGACAAGCCCTAACAATGGGATTGCTTATCAAGTTAGAGAGAAATACAACACATATGGTCATTACCCGCATGCTGAAGAGGATACGCAAAAACATAGGGATTGGGTACAACAACTCAGTAATAATCTATTTCTATACATTTTAAACTTCATAATGCACCTTTGAATTTTAACATCTATATTTTATATTTTAATTATGTTCAGCTTATTACACACATGACACTGTGATTGTTTCACTTTTTTATAGGTGCATTTGTTCCCATCTATGTGGGCATATGGACATCATTTTCACATGGAGATGTCAATGATGGATGCATGAAAAAAGACTATGGATTGGAAGTCAAGTTTGACTAATCTAGTCGTGATAGCCACCACAATAAAAACCTAATACAGGGGACGTTAGGTTACATCAGAAAGATACAAGAGATCATTCAAGTGGACTTCTCTTCATTCCAATGTGTTATTTTTAGGTGCAAGTGGTGGGACACCTTTGATCAGAATAATGTAAAGGAATATCATGATAGTGGGTTGATATCTGTCAACTCTAGAAGATGTGGCATGAAGCTAGGGAGCCTTATGTTTTCCCCAAACACTGTAGCGAGGTATTTTTTTACCCAGATGTGTTGGATAGGGATTGGTGGTTTGTATTAATCCATGACCCTAGATCAAAACATATTTTTGAGAACAACAATGTTATCATGCCAAGTGAGGAAGATAATCAGGGTGATGACAACAGAGAGTGATATGTACTTGTGTTATTTCATCATTTATACTATTATTGTATGTTTTTCTTTTCTTTATTTTGCTAATTATATTGTTGGCATTTTATATAATTAGTAAGATTCAAAAATGTTTTTACACATTTTTTGTAGTGGAAACATTTTTACACTTAAAACTAAGTATATCCAATTGTGTAATTTATAATTTAAAAATTAAAATTTTAACATATTTGTTTAATGTGTTTAAATCTAATTTACAATAGACTTATTCTAAGGGCTTTGGATAGACAACGTGATGGATCAAAATATTGTAATTAAAAGCATGTGTTATCAATTTATAACTATATTTTATTAAGATATCAATCTAAATATACTCATATTATCTCCTTTCTCAAATGACATTGTGAGTATCAATCTAAAATAACTCACAAATTGATATGAATGGAGATGGAAATCATATATGTGTATTAAGAGGCCTACTACAACCATCGTTAAATTTTTTCAATATAGTGAAATAACCTCCCTTATTTTCACTATGCAACATATCTCCATAAATATAAATGCAGTTTAAAACATGGTGTAAAATATCTATGATAATAAGGATTCAAGGTGACAATCCTTCTCAAATTGGAAAATGAGAAGAATATAACCAAAATGAGAAAATAGTGAATTTGGAAACAACATTGGAGATTTATTCTAGATTTAGATACTTATTGGTTTATTAATCAATTCACATGTTTTTTCTTCAAGTTTATTTCAAACTCAATATAAATCATGTAGTGATAAATCTATGAGGACTTTAACAATGAAAAAATTGGGTATTAATATGTAAGATTAGATTCTTGACATGAGAGGTAAAGTCATGTTTACTATATTTAAATTTCAGTTCTTCCAATGTTGTGGAGACTAAAAGGAGGTTTTATGTATGCATAAAATATTGATTACATGTTTTTATGGACCATAAGAGAAACACATGTTCTTACATCGATGCATGAGAGGTTTTCTTTTTCTTCATGGATAATGGAAGAGTTTTGACTTTTCTTTTCAATGGTAATTAAGAAGCATTTATTTGACTTTCTAATAGACTTGGTGATGCATTTTTATTTCCTATTTAGATTATGTAAAATAAATATCTATTTTTATGCATTTATAAGTAAATTATTTAAAGTAGACATGTTTTTATCATTGTAAACATGATGTAATATTAGCTAGGAGAAATGTGAAAACATGAATTTTGGTGACTATCTCGTGACAATTATGTAGAAAAAATAATATTTCTTGAGTTGTTCATTAAGAAATAATCAATTATATTATTTGTCAAAAATTTAAATCTAATATAGTATAATTTTTGTATTATTTAACTCATATTTATTATTAAGAAAAAAGAAAAAAAGATAAATTTAAACCACAAAATAGAAAATAAAGAACTAAAATAGCACTAAAATGTTATATCTTTATTACTATAAAAAATTCACTTGCATATTTAAGGGAGAACTTCCAATAGAGAAAATCCCAAACTACAAGTAACTTCACAAGCCTTATTTCACATTTCCTTTTTTTTGTAAGTCAAAGATTTCTATTAATAAAAAATCATATATAGGGATGTCAAAGTGCATGTGTTCTCACCCCGACCAAGTTTGTTGACCAATGCGATAACCATACAATATACAAAAAGAAAAATTGCTAGCTGAGAGGTCCATAGCCTGAGAGGCCTAACTTTCCAGAAAACTAAAAGAACAAGAAAAACACTAGTGATCATGATCAATCATCTGAGGTAATTAAAGTAGGATTATCTAGCCTTGTACCTGGAGGAGGAGGAGGGTGATACATGAAATTGACATGGTGCTCAAAGTGAGCAAGCCAAGTTTCCAGTTTTTCCAACTTTTTTATCAGAAAGTTTTTCCGGTGCCATACCACTAACCCCCTTTCATGAACATGGCACTCGAAGTATTGTAGCTGCTAAAGTTTGGCCATGAAGACCTCATGCTTCTCCCTATGGACTTGATCGACGTCATCTAGACAGATTGCACCAAATCGAGGACTGTCGTGGAGATTCCTGAATGCTTGTAGGGAGCTCGACTCGCTAACCCAGCATGTCCATGACTGTTGTGACCTTGAGACACTGTAGCACGACCATGACCCTGTCCATGGCTAACTCCACATGCACCACAACCAGACTGGATTCTCATATTGTGGTGG
The DNA here is from genome assembly GCA_000404065.3 of Pinus taeda. Lineage (NCBI taxonomy): Eukaryota > Viridiplantae > Streptophyta > Pinopsida > Pinales > Pinaceae > Pinus > Pinus taeda. The sequence goes on along the minus strand of APFE031245067.1, from coordinate 329,705 downwards.
CTACCCGCCAAGGAGGTTGTCGGGGATCTGCAACCCCCACAGGTGTTGTGAGCCCCATGGGTGCCGTGATCCCCACACCCCTTACCCCTCGATGGACCCGCACCGTGCCTAAAACTCCCACCCCACACAATTGTGGTGCCACCCCTTGAACCAACAAGAATAAGAGAGCCTTCAGACTTTGATGGGACCAAAACATGCGAGGAACGAGGGCTTGGATTCATGATGGAGCACAAAAGGAAGCTGAGATCCCAAAGATTTGAGCGATCCAAAATGAAACCACTTACCACCAAAGACCAAGTAAACCTTGACGCAAACCAAGGAGGAATGATTAACCAGTACAGAAAATCCTACCGCAGTAAATTCACCTCCCGACTAGAACCAAACCAGACAAGAATAAACGAGAGAGAAAAAAATGGAAAAGACCAGATAGGACCAAGCAAACCACCCACAAAAGGAAATATAAAGACGAGGTCCCAAATTCTAAGCCGACGCCAAAGCCTCAGCGGTGCACCAGAGGGAGGTCTAGAACAAGTGACCCTTAAAAGGACTTATTTCACATTTCTTGATCCTCATCATTAGAGAAATAAATTTTTTATTTAAATTGGTAAGAGTTGATATACATATTAAATTTAAATTGCTTGAAATTCTCATAATTTTAGTGATAAATTGAAATTTTATTAAAATATTAATTTTTTTAAGTTTATATTAAAATCTAAATTAATTATAAAAATCTAGCTTAAGTTTTTTAAATTTAACAATAGATTGAATTTTATAAACCAATAGAGATCCATCTTAAAAAACAGATCTACCAAGACCCGAGAGGGATCAAATCTCCTTATATGAAAATCTCTTTTTTAGAATGCAAAACTTGAAAAAATATGTACACATCAAAATATTTAATCTCTTTTAGTCATTTATAAATCTATGATTAAGATGGATTTATAGTGGTTTTCTATCTCTATATATAGATTATTCAACCATAGTGTAATTTTTCATTGTTTAAATTGTTTTTTTGAAAAAAATATTACTATTAATATTTTATATTTAAAATTGAATGAATTACACATTTCATCTTTTTAAGAACTAACTAGATTATTTTACCTTTAATTATATTTTCCGTGTGAGTATTGAAATATTTTAGTAATTAGGTTAGAACGAATATGAATGAACTATCTAAGCAATAGAAAAATATTTATGGTAATTTTACAATTATAGTTTCAACCATAATCAATTTTGTAATTTATAAAAATATCTTTGCATTTTTTTTAAAGTAAGTCGTTTTGCATGTAATTTCATATATAAAGTTTTGATATAAATTCACAAATACATAATCTATAATAAATATTATTTCATAAAAATAAACATCATGGTGATAACCATCTAACAAACATACACAAAATCTATAATACACATTCAAATTTGCCAACATCATCTAATTATATACACCTCTAGCACATATAAATGTCATTAGTTAGCACACAAATCTAATAATCTAAGAGGGCTTCATCATTGTGATCGCATTCAACAAAACACAAGCATCATAATATACATCATCACCAAACACATCCTCAAATATACATCTCATGTCAAATAACTGTTATCACATACAAATCTATCTGCAAGCACATTAAATGAACATATAAATTAAGCACATCAACATGAATAAAAAATGGCACCATACACACACACACACACACACACACACAAACAAACAAGTCAAATGACTGCTATAAAATATATGATACAACAGACATAGTAGTGGCAGCCTAGTCTGTAGCAGAAGACGATGGATGGTCAAGTACTACTTCAATAGTCAAACTATGAGGTGGAGGAGAAGGTGGTTGGTCTACTCTCTCAGGAGAAACATGAGGCACCACAACCACTAATGGATGATCATCATGAGGTGAATAATGAGGAGGCGGAGTACTACCAGAAGGATCACCGACACCCTAGTCATGATCCGTTGTGGTAGTACTACCAGAAGCACCACCACCCTAGTCATGATGATCCGATGGTGTAGCACTGGGTGAAGACTCATGTGACATATCTACGACATGCCCATCCCTTGTCACTATCAATAGCCTAGTAGCTCTAATGATATGGTGCATAAGAATCATTATATTGCACAGACAATCCCTAAAGAGATCCATGACCTAGGATCTTCTCTGGTGTCTCGAGCCTTCGCAGGACAGACTCCCTCCTCAAAAAAAATCCTAGAGATTCGGTCGCAGTACTCCATCCCGAATCAAACACCAGCCCTACACGCTCGCATGCCCATGCCCCCTACATCTACGGATGTGCCTAACCTTCCAGGTCATTACCCATCTCTACATCACCCTCTAGTGGGGGAGGAGGAATGCCCCCAACAAAATTACCAATGTATAAAAAATATATAGTACACAACAATAATTAGAAATTTTCATTAAATAATTTAATAAAACAAGTTAAAGAACATGCTAGAATAAATTTTATTCTAATTAATTAAGGAAATAAAATGAAACTAGACTAATTTACAAAAAACACCAATATTACCTCTATCATTTATAGACTCATCTAGTGTAAAGAGGATGTTGGGACATTGTCTCCAATCCACCTCTGCATACAGACATGGAACTAAGACAAACATGTGTTCATCCTCACTAGCCAGTAGCCCTAGTGCCTCAGCAGAAATCCTAGATGGATAGTCCGGCAGGCCCCTTTGGGCATCATCTTGGCCCACATGCGTATCCACACCTCAGTGATCGGTCTATGAGGGTGACGATCAAAAGTAGGCCTCATATCTAGAAAATATCAAAAGATAGACAAACAATCTATGAAGCGAAATGAAAGTTTTTCCTCCCATGTATCATAGCATGACATCCATCTAAATCCCTACAAAACTACCACAAAAAAATGTAGACCATTTGATATATCGTGGTGCCTGCACAAAAGAATCAACATCAAAAAAAAGAGGGCAACTAATGTGTTGCCGAATCAACATCTAAAAAAAGAGGGCAACTAATGTGTTTCCCATCACTAGTATAGTGTGCAATGGTACTCACTAATAATGAAAGGCACCTAACCTCCTGATGAGCCTCATCATTGATCAATTATATGGACCTTAATTTTCCTTAATTCACCTCCTAGCTTAGTCAAACCAACTATTCTCACAACTTATTGCATGCTTTTGATTATATTTTGTTTATGAAATGAGTTAGAGTTGGATATGTTTCTTTGTGGTCTAATGTGCATGAAATGTAGGAATAAAGGGTAAAAGCAAGGAAAATGCAGGTAAAAAGGGTAAAAGCAAAGAACTATGGTAAAAACCTAGGTAAAGACTCAAATGGCACAAGGGAGAGTAATTATAAGAGGTAAATCCTCCTCATTTACTACCCCTCCATTTGAATATTCCACCATCAGTTCGGAGTGCACACAACCATCACGTTGAATATTAAAAGATAGTCGAGCAATTGAAAGTGACACAAACCAATTTTTCTTGAGTTAGAGGCCAAGCCTCCCAAATGGGAAGGAAGTCGTTAGAGACTTCAAATGTATAAATAAGGAGGCTAAGGACCTCAGTAGGATTCGGAATTCTATTGTAAAACTCGGTTTTATTTCTAAGTTGCAAAGACTTGTGACATTTTGCTCTGTAATCCATGGTTTCTACAATAAGAATGAGTTTTGTTTAAGCCATCTTTGACTTAACTTCGAGGGCTGAAGCTCTTGGGTTAGGGCTCGACCCAAGCAGCCACAACTCCTCTTTACTGTACATTTATGCTAGCATAGAGTTATGTTCTTTTCATTTGTTTAAGTAGCTTCCTGGTTCTATTTACGTGCTTACATAGCTTTATGGTTTACTTGTTCATTTGCTTAAATGGATTCATGGTTTTTTATTAGTTATTTGCTGAAGTAGCTTTCTGGTTTTGTTCATCTACATTGTGCTTCAGTTTACTTTCATTTATGCCTTCTTTCAGTTCACAGGTTAGTTAAAGGAAAAAGATCACTATCAGGTTGTGTGCAGGTGTCTCGGCTTCATCTCCTCCCTCTGGGACCATGACTTGAGGAAGGGACCCCCAAGCAACCCCAAAAACATAGTCTCTGGTTCTCGTATAGGCTATGAAGTTAGATCTTTAAAGCAGTTGTTTATTCACCCACATTGGTTCTCTCTATCATTTTCATTTGAAACCACCTCCAGCACATTCCTCATACATCGCTTCCTCATCGTCAGATCACCAACAAACCTTCACAATCACCGTCTGATTCACTATTTTCTTCAACTACTGCCTCGCGTGGAGTCCACCACTTACTTTTTGCACTTCAAATCCCTAGCGTTGATTTGCCTCATCAGATCCAACAGCTATCGTGCACCCGCTCACCAACTAGCTTGGTCAAATCTCCACCGTTGATCTGCCTCACCATATCCGACGGCTATCACGCGATATTGCATGGATTTCTGTCCGATCATTATCCACCCGAGGGCTTCCGATGGGAGTGGTTTCTCCATGCTCCATGTCACCAAGTTAGGCTAATCGCGCAAAATTTTAGAAAACCACTTACAGCTTTGAGGGCGCGTCATAAATAGCTTAGTGCCCTCTAAACCTACTCCGTCATTTCCACACATTTCTTTTGCTTGTGATCTAATCTCCATCATCCATCTGCCAATTAATCCTGTCCATCAATCTCTTGACATAACTTTCGCAATATAATCTCAGTCGTCCATCTCCGGTTAACCATATTCGTTCATCTATTTACGTAACCTCCTGTGTTCCAATCCTCGCCATTCATTTGCCTTTCACCTGATCGATCCAACAGTTCTTATGCATTGTTGCTCCCCCATGTCCTCTTTTCACCGATTTCGACCTCTGATTGCTTCTTCCGCTTGAAACTTGATTTAGCCTAAGTTTCTTTGTTACACCTTAGTCTAGTTTTGATGCTCTTTACTTCTACAACTTAGATAATTAGCATTAGGTTAGTGTTGATTTAGCAATTCTGCTTAGCATAGTTGTATAATTGGTTAGTTAGGTTATGGTGTAGGTTTAGCATTTCATGATGTTTTCTTCATTACTGCAGTAGAGTAGGTCTCTCTTAGGATAAGTTTGCTCCCCTTCCATCAAAAAATTAAGCTTCTTCTGACTCTATAGAAGTTTGGCTTGGAACCCCTGGGACCTCTTGCTAGACAAACAGTGACAACAGGCAGGACCATCACTTCTACTTGTGCATATAGCACTATCACCTCCAAGTTTGTACGAACCCCGGGTTGATAAGTAATTTTGGTAGCCCTGGAAGTTGCAGCATAATTATTGCTGCAATACCTAGGCTCATCACTTTTTGGCGTTGTTTCCAGGGAGGTGTCTAAGTAGAAGTAATTACTGCTTTCTTCTATTTCTAGTCTTCAACTTTCTTTTCTTCTACTTCTTATTCTCAGTTCTCTTCCATTAGTTTATTTCTACAAAAGTAATATAGTTTCTTTCTTTCTTTCAGTTGTCATAATCTGCTTTCCTTTCTATTCTGCAAGTACTTTCTAATTTTAGAAAAATTTTACAAAAACCCACCCAAAAACATTTCCTTTCATGCCTCGTAGGATTAGGGACAATTTAGGGAAATTCTTGTCAAATACCCCCACTGCATCCAACAGGAAACCTTCTCTCTTCTTCAATGATGATGAATTGGAAGACCCTTTAGGTGAGCAACCTTACCTGTTTTAGGAACCTACAAAAGATGAAGAAGAGGAAGAGAACATTCCTACTGAACCAATGGCTGGAAACCAAAATGACAGGGGAGATAGAGAGAGAATTGAGAGTGTCTTCCCCATCAGGGAAACCAAGGGGGACACTAAGATGAAGAATATAATCCCCTCTGCTCTACCTCATTTCCATGGCCTGACCACAGAGGACCCTGACACTTTCTTATTTGAGTTTGTTGTTATATGTCAAACCTATGACTATACAAATGATGAGAAAAAGTTAAAACTATTCCCATCTACCCTCAAGGATGTAGCATTACGCTAGTTCATGGGTTTACCTAGAGATAGCATCACAACTTGGGCTCAGATGCAGCAGACTTTTAACAACAAATATAGGGACTATTGTAGGCTAATGGACACTAAAGAAGATATTTTTAGGATGACCATAGGCCAAGATGAACCCCCAGAAGACTATGAAGAAAGATTCCAGCTTAGTTACAAAAGGGCCAGGTGCACACTTGACCCTAAGGGAAGATCTTCTGGATACCTTAAATATGATAGCAGGAGGAGATGTCTACCAATTACCATATGAGGATATTAAGATTGTCTTTAGAAACCATTCTAGGGTAGCCAGGAAAAAGGGTAGGGGTAGTCAACCTATGGCCAGTACATCATCCTCTAACTTATCCATCAAGGGTGAAATTGGAAATATGTTGGAAGATTTCAAAAGTGACATGATGCAAACCCTTGCCTTGCAACTGGACACCATGAACATCAAAATGAATCAAGAGGAAGTAGAGAGATCCTTGGCCATCTTTTGTCCTAGATGCACCAGGAGGCATCCTAGGAACGAATGTCCATTGAATTGTATTAAGATTTGCTCATCCTGTGAAGAAAACCACTCCACAGAGAAGTGCCCTTCTTTACCTGGACTAAAAGTTGTATATCAAGGAGATGAAGGGGTCATTGAGCAGCTTTTCTACATCAACCAAAGGAGACCTCCTAGGCCTAGACCATACCAACAAGGTATGCAAGGACCATCCCATGCATATTACAACCCCAACCAAACCACATCTATACCTTTTTGGGGACCCCCTGCTCATCCTTCCTGGTCTACACCCCCTCCTTGGTCCTATGCATCTCAATATCAATCCCAACCAGCCAACCAGTCCTTTCAGCCTTATGTTCAGCCACAACATCTGTGGAATACCCCACCTCAGGGGTGGAGGCCCCAATTCAACAATGTTCCAGCTCTATTTCCTCCACCACCTACCCAACCACAACCCCTACACACTACTCCACCTAAGAAACCCCATATGCCTACCCAGCCAAATCCGAACCCAAACAATAGGCAAGCTCAACAAGCATATAGTGGAGAAACATCATACCCAGCTTATATTGTAAAAATCGAGGAGATCAATCTAAGATCTGAGAGAATTCTCCTAGACAACCAACCTCCCTCTCCACATGGGGAGATTGAGGAAGAAAGAGAGGAAAGCAACCTTAAAGTAAATCCACCCTTTCCTGAAAGATTAGCCCAACCACTCCAACCTACCCCAAAAGAAACTAAACTTCTGGGAGAATTGGAAAACCTATGTGTAAATATCCCGCTTCTCCACACAATCAAAGATGTCCCTATTTACAATAATTTGATTAATGAGAAGTTCTTCAAGCATCCAGGAAGAAGAAAAAGGGATGCCCCTACCATTAGTGTCATTGGGTAGTTGCTTGACTTAATGTTGGGGCAGGTAATATGTCCAAAATATTTAGACCTTGGAAGCCCTATGGTAGATGTGCACATCAATGGCACCATTGTCCCACACACTCTGATTGATCTTGGGGCTACCATTAATGTGATGACTTAGGACACCATGCTCAAGTTCAACCTCCAAGGGTCATTAAGGAAGACCAAAATAGTTTTGCAACTTGCAAACCATTCCACAGTCACCCTTGAGAGAATTGTGGAGGATGTGATCGTCTCCATTGACTCCTGGGAGTACCCTATAGATTTCCTAGTTCTACAACCTAAGGCTAAGCTTACTGGTTACCCTCTCATCCTTGGGAGGCCATGGTTTGCCACAGATGATGCCTACATTAGCTGCAGAGCTGGGAATATGACCATCAAGAATGGGCATATGTCCAAAAAATTATTCATATACCCTCTTGTTCAATCTACCCTAGAGCATGATTTACCTTTATGGTTAGAGGAGGAGAAAGAAGATGAAGTTTATTCTACCCAACTTTATGCTTTTGAAACAACCATAGGAGGAGGACAACAAGATGAGGATGACTTAATTGAACACCTACTCCAAAGTCCAACTCCTAATTCACTACCATTAGAAGATGAAATAAAGTAAGCCCTAAACAATCATCCAATTGACTTATTCTTGGCCAATTCCAACCCACTCCATGTCAAAACCATAGAATTTAGCCCAGAGAAGATTTTGAACATTAACCCATCTCTTTCTGCTTTAGAAGATGAAAAGCTATGCCACATGTTGAAAGAGAACCTAGAAGCCTTCGCTTGGAGTTATAAAGAAATGAAGGGAGCAAACCCCTCAGTGTGTACTCACCACATATACATCAAAGAAGGTTGTAGGCCAGTCAGGAAACCACAAAGGAGGATGAATCCAGCTCTTAAAGACATAGTCAAAGAAGCACTGTAAAAACTGCTAGATGCAAGATTCATTTACCCTATCTCAGACAATGAGTGGGTCTCTCCTGTAGTGTTAGTTCCCAAGAAAAATGGTAAGTGGAGGATTTGTGTTGATTATAGCGAATTGAAAAAAGCCACAAAGAAGGATCATTTCCCCCTACCCTTCATTGACCAAGTACTAGATGGACTTGCAGGGAAGAAATTCTTTTCTTTCCTAAATGGATTCAGTGGGTATAACCAAATCCAAATTTGCCCAAAAGACCAGGATAAAACCACCTTCACCTATCCTTGGCGTAATTTTTCCTACAGGGTCCTCCCTTTTGGCCTATGCAAAGCTCCTGCCACTTTCCAGAGAGCAGTCATAAGTATTTTTGCTGAATTAGTACATGATGTTGTGGAAATCTATATGGATGATTTTACACCTTATGGCTATGATTTCCAAGAAGCCCTGACTAACCTAGGAAAAGTATTACACAAATGCATTGAAATAAATCTATCTCTTAGTCCAGAAAAGTGTGAATTCTTAATGACTGAAGGAACTGTGCTTGGTCATTCAATATCTCAACATGGACTGCAGGTGGACCCAAGCAAAATAGCAACCAGTCAAAGGGTCCCACCTCCACAAAAGCAGAGAGATGTTAGAAGTTTCTTAGGATTGGCTGGATACTACCAAAGATTCATAAAGGACTTCAGCAAGTTGGCCTCTCCTTTGTTTGGATTGTTAGCCAAAGCTTCTGAGTTTATATGGTCAAAAATATGTCAAGAGGCCTTAGACATTCTAAAGGATAAGTTAACCACTGCACCAAACTAGGCCCTCCCTTTTCATATTCATGCTAATGCCTCACACAAAGCCATAGGAGCAGCCTTAGGTCAGGAAGAGGAGAAATTCCCCTGTGCCATCTATTTTATCAGTAAGAACCTATCAAAGGTTGAGCTAAACTATACTGTGATCGAAAAGTAACTCCTGGTTGTTGTGCATCCATTGAACAAATTTAGGCATTAAATTACAGGCTATCAAACATTTGTAATATTGATCATGCTACAATCAAATATTTAATGAAAAAACCAAATGTGAATGCTAGAATCATAAGATGGTTGCTTCTATTACAGCAGTTTGATCTAACTATTGTTGATCAGCCTGGCAAGTAAAATGTTGATGCTAACTTTCTATCTAGAATAAATCTACTTCCCGGTGAAGAAGGAAAGGTGGATGACCAGTTACCAGATGAGCATGTGTTTGCTATTTTAGTTCTCTTTCCATGGTTTGTTGATATAGCAAACTATCTGGTATTAGCACAATTCCCACCAAACTTGCCCTCCAAAGAAAAGAGCAAGACAGTCAGAAAGAGCGCCCCCTTCACCTAGATTGGGGGAAATTTGTTCAAACTTGGCCTAGATCAAATCTTAAGAAGTTGTGTAAGGGGAGAGGAAGTCTTTGAAATCCTTCTAACTTATCATGATGGGCCTTGTGGAGGTCACTTTGCAGCAAAAAGGGCAGCATTCAAAGTGTTGCAAGCAAGCTATTATTGGCCTACTCTTCATCAGGATGTGAAAAGGTATATTAGTCAATGTGATCGGTGCCAGAGGATGGGAAAGCCTACTCCAAGAGATGAAACTCCCCTACAACCTCAAATGACTTTCGATCCATTTGACAAGTGGGGCATGGACTTCATTGGGCCTGTCAACCCTCCTTCAAAGCAAAAATAGCACATCATTGTGTGCACTAATTATTTGACTAAGTGGGCTGAAACCAAGGCAATTGAGGAAGCAACAAAAGAGAAGGTGGCTAAGTTCCTAAGGGAGAATATATTCTACAAATTTTGGTACCCTAGAGAGCTAGTCACAGACCAAGGCAGCCATTTTACCTCCAGCATGATTGAAGAACTGCTCAACCATCACAAAATCAAGCATAGGACCTCCACTTCTTATCATCCACAAGATAATGGGAAAGTAGAGGTGACCAATAAGGCACTGGAGAACATCTTAACCAAGGTAGTGAGCAGAAGTAGGAAGGATTGGGTAGAGAGACTAGTTGAGGCCACCTGGGCCTATAATACAACATGGAAGACCACCACTGGGTTTACACCCTATGAGCTGGTCTATGGTAAAAAGGCTGTGTTTTCCATTGAATTTGAATATAACACATTGAGGATGGCAGCCCAACTAGATTTAGATCTCAGACATGCACAAAAAGAAAGGTTGTTACATTTGAATGGCTTGGATGAATTCAGAATGCAGGCCCTCCTACATACAGAGATAGTTCAGCTTCAAAGGAAGATCTAGCATGACAAGCACATCAAGGAGAAGCAATTTCAAGAAGGAGACTTGGAATTGTTATATGATTCTAGGTTTAAATACTTCAAGGGCAAGTTAAGGACAAGATGGCTCAGACCTTATGTGGTGGAAAGATGCCATGACAATGGTTTAGTGAAAATCAGAACTATTGATGAAGAAGCCATTCCATTGCTAGTTAATGGACACAGATTGAAAGTGTACAAGAGGCCTTTATCAAAACAAGAGTTCATTGATAGTATCAATAAAACAATGATGATGGTAGAGCAAGTTCCAGCTCCTCCCTCATCAGGTCATTGAAAAAGGAAAAAACAAAAGAATAAGGATTCAGGTGAAACCCTCCATGAGGCCCCTGAGTCCCATCTTTGGGTTGAAAACCTCATAAGGCGACCCAAGGATGAGAAAAATGAAAAAGAGTAAGAAGATCCCTGGGTGAAAACCTTCCTTGAGGTGCCCAGAGTAGATATCTAGGGTGAAAACCTCTCTGAGGCAGCCTAGGTGTTTCTTTATTTTATTATTATATATATAATATATTATATATATTATATATATATATATAATATATATATATATATATATTTATAATAATAAAAGAAAAAAAAAAACATAATTGTTATTTGCAGGTGGGTGAAAAAGACAAGCAAGGAGAAAAGAGAAGATCAAGAGGGAACCCTGCCTCACATATATTCATCTCCTCCACTCCTTACCATGCATCCCTCCATCAATTCTATTGTTTTTCACTTCATTGCTTCAATTCAGGTGAATATGGTTTTTTATAACAGAATCACCTCAACCATTACCATCATCCCTACATCCACATACACTTCTACTCCCTCTGTCCATTCATTACAACATCCTCATAGCACCAGCCAGCAACATGATCAAGAAATTCTAAGGGAGACACCAAACATTGCCAAGTGGTAATCCAAGAGCTCCATAGCAGCAGTAGCATCAAATCCAAGAGCTCTATAGTAGTAGCAGCATCAGATCCAAGAGCTCCACAGCAGCAGCAACAGCGTCAAATCTTCAGTCACAGACACCTGCAAAAGCTAATAAATCATCAGCAGGCAGCAGAGGAGGAAGAATATTGACCATCAGCAGCATCTCTGATCTTTGACAAATGTAGCATGGCATCAAGACCATATGTAAGTATCCCACTCACTCACTCATATGCATCATTTGATCAAAAGTTGTAAAGGTTAGAGGTAGTTGGTTTATAAGCGAAAAGGTGGCAAAAAGGAATTCTTTAATAAGGCAAAATAGAATGCAAGAGTCCATAAATACAGTATTGTTATGGAAACCACTTGAGAATGCTTGAAGAACTAAGATTTGGGGTAGAAACACCAGTGCACTTAAGACTCAATATACCCTATTTTTTGATGCAATCACTCATAGACTCCAACAGAAAAGTAAAGGAAGGAAATTGCCAACATTTTGTTCACTATGGGTTGATCAGGATCCTCATTAAGGATGCCCTCCAAAACCTCAATATCCCTATAAAATGGTCAGCCCTCACAGACTTACCAATAGAGGATGACATCAAAACCCTCATCTATGATGTTAGTCCTTTTGTCAGTGAGGAGGCAAAACAAGAAGAAGATACAGAGCTAGATGGGATGAGATGAATAAAGAAGAAATTGATAGAGATGAGAAAGAATGGAAAAAGGAAGAAGATAAGAAAAATAGAGAGGACAACTGCAGGAAAAGGAAAACCAACTAGCATGTATGGCCAACCTCGTTTTGGAGGCCATCCAGTGTAGGATGCCAGCTAAATCCTATGTTTCCTCAGATAACAATGGATGCATTTTCAGATAACAAGAAGAAGAGACCATAGCAAAAGCATGGGATGTCAGAGAGGCTACTAGAGCCATGAAGGACATGGACATTGACTAAGTTGTAGGATGAGCAACACTTCCAGTAGGGGGTGATGATGAGCCTCATCATTGAGAAATTATATGGGCCTTAATTGTCCTTAATTCACCTCCTAGCTTAGTCAAACCAACTATTCTCACAACTTATTGCATACTTTTGATTATATTTTGTTTATGAAATGAGCTAGAGTTGGATATGTTGCTTTGTGGTCTAATATGCATGAAATGTAGCAATAAAGGATAAAAGCAAGGAAAATGCAGGTAGAAAGGGTAAAAGCAAAGAACTATGGAAAAAACCTTGGTAAAGACTTGAATGGGACAAGGGAGAGTAACTATAGGAGGTAAATCCTCCTCATTTACTACCCCTCCATTCGAATATTCCACCATTAGTTCGGAGTGCACACAACCATCATGTTGAAGACTAAAATATAGCCGAGCAAGTGAAAGTGACACAAACCATTTTTTCTTGAGTTAGAGGCCAAGCCTTCCTAATGGGAAGCAAGTTGTTAGAGACTTCAAATGTATAAATAGGGAGGTTGAGGATCTCAATAGGATTCAGAGTTCTATTGTAAAAATCTGTTTTATTTCTGAGTTGCAAAGGCTTGTGACAGTTTTCTCTGTAATCCATGGTTTCTACAATAAGAATGAACTATGTTTAAGCCAGCTCTGAGTTAACTTCGAGGGTTGAAGCTCTTGGGTGAGGGCCCGATCCAAGCAGCCACAGCTCCTCTTTACTGTACATTTATGATAGCATAGAGTTCTATTCTGTTCATTTGTTTAAGTAGCTTCCTGGTTCTGTTTACCTACTTAAATAGCTTTCTGGTTTACTTGTTCATTTGCTTAAATAGATTCATGGTTTTTTATTGGTTATTTGTTGAAGTAGCTTTCTGGTTCTGTTCATTTTTATTGTGCTTCAATTTACATTCATTTATGCCTTATTTCAGTTCACAGGTTAGTTAAAGGAAAAAGATCACTATCAGTTTGTGTGTAGGTGTCTCAGCCTCATCTCCTCCCTCTGGGACCATGACTTCAGGAAGGGACCCCCCAGCAACCCCAAAAACACAGTCTCTAGTTCTCGCATGGGCTATGAAGTTAGTTGTTTAAAGCAGTTGTTCTTTCACCTGCACTGGTTCTCTCTATCATTTTCATTTGAAACCGCCTCCAGCATGTTCCTCATACATCGCTTCCTCTTCGTCCGATCACCAACAAACCTTCACAATCACCGTTTGATTCACTATTTTCTTCAACTGTTGCCTCGTGTGGAGTCCACCACTTACTTTTTTCACTTTAAATCCCCACCATCAATCTACCCCATCAGATCCAATGGCTATCGTGCACCCGCTCACCAGCTAGCTCAGTGAAATCTCCATCGTTGATCTTCCTTGCCAGATCCGATAGCTATCACGTGATATCGTGTGGATTTTCGTTTGATCGTTATCCACCCGAGGGCATGCAATGAGAGTGGTCTCTCCATGCTCCATGTCACCCAGTTAGGCTAACCACACAAAATTTTAGAAAACCACTTACAACTTTGAGGGTGTGCGATAAACAGCTTACTGCCCTCTAAACTTGCTCCATCATTTCCGCACGTTTCTTTTGCCCGCGATCTAATCTCCTCCGTCCATCTCTTGACTTAACCTTCATGATATAATCTCAGTCATCCATCTCTGGTTAACCCGGTTCATTCATCTATTTACGTAACCTCTTGCGATCCAATCCCCGCCGTTCATTTGCCTTTCACCCGACTGATCCAACAGTTATTATGCATTGTTGCTCCCTCACGTCCTCCTTTCACTGATTTCGACCTCCGATTTTTTTTTCTGCTTGAAACCTGATTTAGCCTAAGTTTATTTGTTACACCTTAGTCTAAATTTTTGATGCTCTTTACTTCTACAACTTAGATAATTAGCATTAGGTTAGTGTTGATTTAGGAATTCTGCTTAGCATAGCTGTATAATTGGTTAGTTAGGATATGGTGTAAGTTTAGCATTTCATGTTGTTTTATTCATTACTACAGTAGAGTAGCTCTCTCTTAGGATAAGTTTTCTCCCCTTCCATCAAAGAATTAAGCTTCTTCTGACTCTATAGAATTTTGGCTTGGAACCCCTGGGGCCTCTTGCCAGACAAACAGTGACAACAGGCAAGACCTTCACTTCTACTCGTGCATATAGCACTGTCACCTCCAAGTTTGTACAAACCCCAAGTTGATAAGTAAAGCTGGTAGCCCTGGGAGTTGCAACATTATTGTTGCAATACCTAGGCTCATCACCTCCTGTGCACCAAAAGAAGCAATCTGAATTTGTCCACCAGGCACTTGAAATTTTTTTGGATGCACTACATGACCCCCAACATATCTATGAGAGTAGACAAGTTGAATTGCAACACTAGGGCGGACATCAAGGAATTGGGGAAAATCCTCCCCTCTCCTAGATAGGCTAGTGATAAAATATATATCCTCCTTAGAGGGCCTATACCACATGTCAGGGCCAACACATAAAGATTGTTGGTGGACATCCCACTAATGGATCAGTTCTGCCAAGAAGCCAAAGTGCGTCTTTAGGGATGTAGCCTCCTCATAGTACTTAAGGAGGCTTACATTCTTCAAGAGCACTCAGGTCACTGCACTAATAGGGCGAGGGTATAAATCTCTCTCCCTCTCTCATGCCTCCCATGGTCATATCACATTGTATTAGTCCGTTATTTTCTCCTATTATTATTGTTTCTCCCTCTGTTGACGTCTCTAGTACATGATTGACATATAAAATACATCAGCCTCATACATAAAACATATTTTTTTTTATTAAATGAAAAATGTATTTATAAATATGAACATATAAATTTCAATTAAAAAAAAAATCATCCCCAGTGCACCAAAAAAATAGTAATGCATTGGAACCGATGCACAATCAAATAGGAAAGCACTAGAAATGGTGTATACATACATATGATGCACCGCTTTTGGTTCACATACATACAAACACATTGGTTATTTTTTATTTTCAACGTGGTGCGTCGAGAAATCATTACACACAGGTGTGTACGTATAACCTTTTGGCACTGAAACCAAACATTCAGGTTATCGAACACACTAAGCTATATTTTTTTAATATTATGTGTGTGATGTGTTTGGTAAATATAAACACACAGAGAGAAACTTATAACCATACGCACCAACATACAAATTATAGATTTTCTCGGTGTGTTTTAATTTACCAAACACGTTGACAACACTATAGTATGTTAAGTTCGCACATTGAAGTGTGGTGCACCCTGTAAATTTACATGGTGCACCGTTATCGGTGTGAGCCGAACCTATTGAATGCACCATGCAAGAATTTTTTTTTTCAAAAATAATGGATTTTTGGAACTAATTTGCAATTCTAATATGCTAAAAAATTAAATTAGAGAGAAACATAGGTATTACTTGGACATTTGATCGTCGGGGAGACATACTTGACACATCAATGAGAAAAATAAATTTCACCACCATTTGAGAAAATTCGAAAGCCGGGCACTAAGCATAGGACAAAATGATGGTGAGAAAGAGAAGCACCGACAATAAGGCACTTGAGTGAGGCAAGAATTGAATCAGTGCTTCATATCTCTACAACAATGCAAATGGTAAAAATGAAATTTACGGCTGACAGGTTTTTCTTTAACCCTATTTTGGTGCATTAATATAACTATACTAGTGTGTGCTATTTCCAAGCATACCAATTTTTTTTTTAAATTAAAAACCCTATAGCGGTGCTCTTGGTAAGTACGCATCATGGTGTGTTAATACATGAACAACACTAGTGCGTCGCGGGCATATAGCACTAAAATGGTGAAAATAATTACTACTGACATTTTTTAAATTTAACCTTTGTCTAGTGCTATTGAGTAGTATAAGCACCGGTGCCTTGGTAGTTACACATCATGAATTTTTAACTCACAAACAACAACAGTTCCTCGTGGGAATATAGCACCAAAATGGTGAAAAGAATTTTACGACCGACATTTTTTAAATTTAACCTTTGACTAGTGCTATTGAGTAATGTAATCACTGATGCATCATATATAGGTGGTGCACCATTATTTTTATTTTTATAAAAAATAATGCTTTGACGATGCATCACTCTCTCTTAAGCATCGAGGCTTTTAATTCAATTAACGACACCGGTGTGTATAATCTAATAAGCACACCATTATTTTGAAGTTAAAAACTCCACAATGGTGTGCTATATTATGAATGCACTGGGGTGTTAGTGTACTTGTTTTACACCGAGTCATCATGAGAGTATAGCAGCAGACTAGGAAAAATGAATTTTACAACCAACATTTTTGTAAATTTAACCATTTTTTGGTGCTATCGAGTAGTATATGCACCACTGCGCTTTTTATACTTAGCGCACCGTTATTTTTTTTATTTTTATAAAATAAATCTTCCATGGTGCACCATGTATTATTAGGCACCAATGCGTATATGTATAGTAACACACCAGTGCATTAGTGTATTAGAGGCACATCGTTAAGAAACATACGTTAAAACATCTGCTCGCCCAACTCTGCAAGTGACCTCCGCTATAAACAGATTTTTGTGCTGTTTTTATAAAAAATTAAATCTGCCATGGTGCACCATGTGCTATTAGGCACCAATGTGTTTATGTATAGTAACACACCATTGCATTAGTGTATTAGAGACACATCGTTAAAAAACATATGTTACAACATCTACTCGCCCAACGTCGCAAGTGACCTCCGCTACAAACATTTTTTGGGCTATTTTTATATGGGCTTCCACAAAAACCTCCAATAGAGTGTCGGTTCATTGTAGTGTACTAGTCTAGAAAAGCATTGGAAATCTAATCTAGGAAAGCAATAAAAATCTTAGTTTAGGAAAGAAAAGGAAATCTAATCCAGGAAAGCAATAGAAATATTAATATAGGAAAACGATGGAAATCTTAATCTAGGAAAGCAATGGAAATTTAATATATTAAAGAAAGTAAATATAATATACTCAATATAATCATTTTCATATAAAATAGATTTATTACTGCAATCATTAGTATCTAGTTGTTGGTCGCATAGTGTTGGCATTGATGTCAACCCGAGGAGTCAGTTAGCTAGTTGTTTTGTCATTGATGTCAAAATGCTTGATGATCGAGTGATAATGTGTTCTTGCGGTTTGAAAAAGGTTTATAAGGTGTTATAAGTCATATAGTTGCTTGATAACATGGTTTAGAAGTGTGGAAGAGTTATGGGAAAAGAATAGTAAAATATAATGAGTTATGGCATCATCCCTGACACGCAGTTATTCACAAAGAGAGGATTTTAGTAACCTCCCTAGGTGGCCACACTATCCCCAAGATGATCATCCTTGGGTGACAATTCAATCCTATCGATGATCATTGTAGGCAAAAAAAAAAAAATTGTGCGTGAACATAATTTACTATGAGCATAATCTAGGGTATTTGCCAAAGGTTCTTGATGGTTTAGATTCAACTTGAGTTGGTACACATTATAGAAGGTGATCAAGTCAAATATAATAAAGATTATTTCTTTTCATTGATTGCATTTTTCATCATTAATAAAATTCTAAAGTGTGCAATGGAAGGGGGGGTTATAACGGTATAAACTTTCATGTTACTTTCAATCATTCTTGGTTGTAGCCATTTTATATATGTTTCATGAGTGGAAGAGTATGTCCTTCAACCATATATGCATTTGAATATCATTAGAAAAGTGGTTGAAAGGTATTTTGTATCATCCATGCATGTACTTTGTTGTCTTCATCATTTGGCTATTGGTTATGTAGTCATGGTCTTAGTCATGGATGAGGAGAGTTATAAGAATTGGTACATCCATATATGAGTTGTTGGATGTGATTTTTTTCATCCATGAGTAGGATTGGATATTAATAATGTAGCCATGTGCTATCATGATGTGTGGAAGTTAGTTTTTTAAGGTTTGGGCCTTAAGTGGGCGAGTGGTGGCTTCCAGCAGGTGGTGTCCTGCAAAATTTAGGAAATGGTAGCTTCCAATAGGTTGTAGCCTAAGGAGAGGGTTTCTCACGTGATTAGCAATTTGTGGCTTGCACACTAGTGGTGGCCAGTGCATATGATGTAAAAAGAATATTTATAATAATAATAATAAAGAAGCAGAAAAAGACAACAACAATGATGGTTTTTCCTAGATGGGATTTCCACCTAACATTTGATGTCATTATGTGTATGAATGATGTGTTTTACATTGCTACTCATATGGTTGTTTGATGATTAGTATGTTTACGCTCATATTATTCACATGTTATGATATGCTAATGTTTAATGTGTTGCTAAGTATTTAATGATTGATTCAGTGTTTGTAAGAAAATGTACAAATTGGCATAAGGGAAAAATACTTATTCCCCCGCCCCCTCCCCCTGCTCAGTATTGTTAAACTAAGTGATCATTGTAATGTAAATTATTTCTTAACTAAAAATATTAGATAATTGTTAGAGAATTGTGATGACTTCAACAACTAGATTGATTTAGGTTCAGAATGAGTGATTTATTCTTTTAATTTGATGGGAAGTTGAAATTATTTCTCCTATTGTTACATTTGTTGGTCACAACATGAAATGTGGGAAAATCAATTTGAAATATCCAAGCATATCTCCAAAGCCATGCATTTCTTTTTAGAAATTCTCAAGAGTCACCTAAATGGGCTCATTCTTCACAAAACCCATGTAATAGCCCTAGTTAAAATTCCATGTAATAAAAGTTAAAAATAATAACCACGGTCGATGGGAAACTTATTCCAAGCTTAATGTTAGGAAAGACATCCTAGGTGTGTTCATTTGGTTGTTTTTGGCTAAGGAAATTGGCAAAGGCAATGGTTAAGGCCTTAAAAGGAAAACATGCATTTTTGACACATTTATTTATGAAAATAATGGAAATTAGGAGAAAAAGGAGGTGAAAGGTCATAGGTTGCATGTGATGAGGAAAATGAAGAAAATAGAGGCCTCATCCATAAAAAGGATTGTGAGGATCATTTGGTAACCTTTTTTCAGTTCAGTGTTGGAACTCTCTCTCTCTTGGATACTTAGATCTTTATTGGAGCACTCTTGGAGGGTGTGGCATACTTGGATTCTTGGAGCAAGAATGAAAAGGAAGAGCAGGAAAGCACAAGAAGGCATCGACATCAGCAACTACATCATATTTTCTTGCAGGTACCGAGTTGCATGCATGATTTCTTCACTAGTTTTGGCATGCATGGCATATGCATGTGGTTTCTTGGTTGTGATTTGTCATTAGCATGGAGGATTGCCTAGATTGACAGTGGATTGCCTAGCCTTTCCATTTCCTGGATAGGCATGGTGATTGTGGGTTTACTTTCATTGTTTGTTTTGGTTGGTTCTCATGTTTTCTTAGCTTGGATTTATTAGTCCTGGAAGCCCTAGTTGAACAAATGCTCTAGAAGCCCTATAAAAACTTGGATTGAGTTACTAGTCCTGGAAGCCTTGGTTGGACAAACGCTCTGGAAGTCCTTGGTGGGTTGAGTTACTAAGCTTTGAATCTTTATTTGGACAAACACTATGGAATCACTATATAAGTTGTGGGTTGAGTTTCTAGTTATGGAAGCCTTGGTTGGACAAACGCCCTAGAAGCCCTAGAAGTCTTAGATGGAGACCAATATGATGATGGTTTTGTGTCGTTCGACCGTGAGGTGGAATCACTATTTGATGAGTTGAGGTGGATGGCCTCTAGAAGCCCTAGATGAGTTTTGATTGATGTGTTCCATGAGATCCCACATGCATGCTTGGAATATGGCACGAGGGTGAATGGATGAAGAGAGATTTGGCTCAGTGATTCTCTGGTCGAGTGGAATGTGGCAGTCCCATCTCTAATTGATTTATTACATTCATTAATGAGAAATTCATTCCCTTTATTTTCATGTGAAAATGTACTGATGTATATATGGATTTTTATGGCTAATATGTTCATGGTATTTATGTTCCTATTATGTTGGTTATATGTACATTTTGTGACAACAACTATGTATGGATCTCAGCATGTTTTTATTTGTAAATGAATGGATAAGGTGTCTATGACCTAATAGATGATAATGAATCAAATGGCATGAGGGAACAATGGTTCATAGTGATTCTCAAATAAGTATGATATCCCTACACTTCTTTTGTATACACCTGCAAGTTACATGTCAATGATATGTTTGACGAAATGCCTTTCATGGCTAGTAGGGGTATGGTTAAGGTTTTTTTTATTTTATTTCTTTTTCTTCATTGTTTCCCTATACCTTTCTTGATTTCAAGCTTTCATTCCATTCTGGGAAGTGGCTTGAGTTTTGGGCCTGAAAAAGTGGCTTAATCTCGGGGTCGCTGGCACAAAACTAGCAAGATTAGTCCACAGTCACTGGCATGCAATCCTATGAGAGCAGCTTTGGGATTTTGGTCGCTCCCTTCCCCATATCATGAGAGCGACTATGGCCAAGGAGGTCCAGAATAGTAGTGCGACCTGGGGACAGGCTGTCACAATCGCTGACTTGTCTCCTGAGGGTTCTGTTGATGAGGTTGGATGACTGTATGTGATGTTCCATCGATTCCACTTCCTTAAGGTCACATAGGAGGTTGAATCTGATCATAGTAGCCTCTTGTGCCATGTTTACACCGACTAGCATGGTTACTTTGTGTAGGTCTGGGAGGAGGGTGTTACAACCCATGTTTTAGGTTCTCGATCTATCTTTGTTTTCCCAGAAACTATGTTAGAAGTTAACAACTTGAAAATTATTGTTAATCTAGATCATCATCTTTGATTAAGTACTGGAAGCTCACACTTGCCACACTAAGCAAGGTGTTACTATTGATTTGCAAAATAAACAAATTTAATGTTGGAAATACTGGGGGGGTGAATCAGCATTTCTTACTATTTATTTATTTTATTTTTTATTTTTAATTGTTCTAGTGATTGCCAACAACCTATATAGATATGTATATGTATACACAGAACACAGAAATCAACAGCTGAATTTAATGCTTTTATTAAAACTCAAGACAGTGCAAAGAAATAAATACAATATAAGTATAAATCTGATTATGAATAGTTGCCAAGCTCCAACTTGGACTTCAGTGAGGCTCCAACCTCCAGAGCACCAACTTTGTTTTGCAGTGGTTTTGCACTTAGGAGCACCTACCCCAATGACTTCAGTCCTGTTCAGTTCTAAGGCTCCAACCTCTTGGGCTCCAACCCAACCTTGGTATAAATAGGTATGTTGCTGCACTCTATTTAGCTGAGGTTGTCTCACTCTTGCTCTCCTACCTTTGCTGCCTCTACAGCCTCTACTGCTTTTTCTGCCTCTTTTTCCTCTTCTACGTCTACTATCTCACCCTCGGATTCTTCACCACCATAACTGCATTAACAGTTCTCTATTTCTATTGTTTTATGCATTCCCATGCCTTTGTCCATTCGTTTCCGCTTACACCGTCTCTTAGGCTTCCTCCTCAGTCATTGTTGTTTCCTCTGACTCACTTGATCTTTCATCTTCCCTCCTTGATCGTTGTGACTATTAGCTCTGCTATAAGATTAATCTTTTGATGGGTAAGAAGCAGGTTTGGTAGTGCTGGTTGTGCTTTCAAGAAGTTCGCAGCAGTTGGTTTTGTTAGCTCTGCTACAACTTCAGTGCTTAATGGTCAAATTCAGGACTGATGGTTGGTTTGTGCCAAGAAAGCAGTGCGCAGCAATCTTTTCACCTTCCTCTCCTTCAATTTCTTTACACTCTCTTAACCTCTCGCTGCTTCTATTTTCCTCTAAATCCTTGATAAACCTTAATTTCCCTTTTGCCCCATCGTTTCTTTTTTATTCCAAAAACCCACGTAAATATTTTTTCGTTTAGCCCTAAGCACTAAGGTGTTAACACATATAACCATGCGCTTTTGCCAAATCATATTACCCGTCGGGGCCCTCACCTGTCACGTCAGTTGATAAACGTGCATGATTAGATCCCGTCGTCTTATCGCGTCCACCATATCATCTGACAACATTCGCTAGCCCTCATCCCTCAAGCCGCGCCCGCGATAACCCGCGGGGAAAGCGGTTTCGTGCCCATCGCACCAGCCACGTGTCGTTGTTTCACTGGATCGCGCGGCCATATACGGATACCGCCCATCTCCGATAGGTGGTGCGATAATCTCGCTTACCGCCTGTTTGTACGTCTCCCGCGCATTAACCTCCATGCCACTTTCCTGTGCGATAGCCGTTGGATTTGCCACGTGGAGATCTAACGACTCTCGACCACCCGTTTCCGTTGCTGCCCGATGGCCATCGGATCTGCACGGCCGCGATCCGACGACCCTCGTTTCTCCATCTTATTTTCTCCTGATGGCTCCGTCTAATACGATCACTGTTGTCGAATCACGCGATTCAACGGTTGAGCTTTATCCATGGTATATTTTCTCCTCTCGTCTCCATCTGCTCTGATGGCTCTGTGTGCTCCTCTTCTTCAGCTCTGTCTACTCCTCTCGTCTCTATCTGCTCCTCGAATATTGCCATATTGACATCAATGAAAATCTGTGTCCAACAATCTCCCCCTTTGTTATTGATGGCAATATTCTTTTGCTTTCTCCCCCTTTGGCATCAATGGCAAAGGGATGCATATGGACTCCCCCTGTCAAACTGCTCTCCCTGTCCTGCTACATCTTTATGAATGAACTTGAGTGATGATAAAGAAATAACCCCCATCTTTTGACGCAGATGTTCAAATGCTTCTCGAGGAAGAGGTTTTGTTCAGCTACTTGTTCATAGAGGAAATGATACTTGATTAGTATGTGTTTGGTTCTTGAGTGCATCACAGGATTTTTGCTGAAACTGATAGCACTTGTGTTGTCACAATAGACGGAAATTAGTTGATCTGTACATATGTCGAGATCTTTTAGAGATTCCTTCATCCATAGTATCTGAGAACAATAGTCTATTGCAGCAATATACTCAGCTTCGGTTGTGGATAATGATATGGATGACTGTTTTTTGCTAAGCCAGGATACCAAACAGTCTCCTTGGAAGAATGCATTTCCACTAGTTCTTTTCTGATCATCTATACTTCCAACCCAATCAGCATTGGTGTATGCAGTTACAGTCAGTGTTGAGTCCTTTGGTACCAAAGACCGAAATCAGAAGTTCCCTTCAGATATCTGAGAATTATTTTTACAACTAATAAATGGGATTGTTTGGGAGCATATTGAAATCTTCCCACCATTCCTACTGCTTGCATTATGTCTGGTTGTGTAGCCGTTAAGTATAGAAGGGCTCCAATAATTGACCTGTAATGAGTTGCATCTACTAGAGATCATAGGTGTGCTCATGGGTGCACAATCCTCCATTCCATATTTTTTGAGCATGTATTTTAGATATTTGGTTTGAGATATACACAATCCTACTCTAGTTTGAGATATTTGAAGCCCAAGGAAGTGGGACAGCTCTCCTATAATTGACATATCAAACTCTTTTGACATGTTTTGAGAAAATTCATGGCTCATTTCATCATTATTACTAGCAAAAATCAGATCATCGACATAAACAAGAGAAACTAGTAACTTACCTTGATCTGTCTTTATGTATAGATTGCTTCCAACCACTCCTTTTTTGAAGCCTTGTTGTTGTAGATAATGATCCAGTCTTGCATACCAAGCTCTAGGAGCTTGTTTCAACCCATATAAAGCCTTGTTCAACTTACAAGCTAAGTCCTTTCCTGCTGTTAGATAAAAACCTTCTGGCTGCTCCATGTAGACTTCCTCCTTGAGTTCCCCATTTAAAAATGCTAATTTCACGTCCATTTGATAGATTTTGAATCCTTTTGAGCAAGCAAATGCCAAGAACATCCTGATAGCTTCCATACGAGCCACTGGTGCAAATGTCTCTTCAAAGTCAATTCCTTCAATTTGTGAATAGCCTTTGCAGATAAGTCTTGCCTTGTTTCTAATAACCTGTCCTTCCTCATTCATTTTATTTTTGAACACCCATTTGGTTCCTATTATGTTTTTGTCCTTTGGATGAGGTACCAGCTCCCATGTCTTGTTCTTCTCAATTTGGGTCATTTCTTCTTCCATGGCTTTTACCCAATGAGGACCCTTACTTGCTTCTGCAAATGTTTCTGGTTCTATCATAGATAGGAGGGAAATAAAGTTTCTCTTGGGTGTAATTGCTATCCTTCTTCGGGTCTACACACCTTCATATTTATCGCCAATGATCTGCTCTTCTGGATGGTGTCTTTGGACATACTTCGTCTTAGAAGGGGTATTAGGTGGTTCTCTTTCCTCTTCTTCTTCTTCTTCTTCCTCATCTATTTCTTCTTCTTTAGGTTCTTCTTCTTCAATGAGAGAGTCATCTTCATGTTCTTCAATTTCCTTTACTCGAAGATCTTCATCAACCTTTACATCAATGCTTTCCACTATTTTCTTCAGTCGATAATTGTAACACTTGTAAGCCTTGCTCCGTGTAGAGTATCCAAGAAATATCCCTTCATCAACCCGAGAATCAAACTTTCCTGGTGAACCATCATTTATTTTTATGAAGCACTTGCTTCCAAATATCTTGAATTACTTCACCGAAGCAGGTCTTCCTTTCCATAGCTCATAAGGAGTTTTATCACAATTTGTTCTTAATTGAGTTCGATTCAATGTGTAGACAGATGTCCCTACTGCTTCTCTCCAGAATCTAGGCTGTAAGTCTGTTGCTAATAGCATAGTTCTTGCCATTTCTTGGACTGTTCAGTTTCTTCTTTCAACTACCCCATTTTTCTGAGGTGTTCTGGCAGCCAAGAGTTCCTTTTTAATTCCATGAATATTACAGAACTCACTAAACTCGTTTGATGTGAATTCTCCTCCTTTGTCTGTTCTAAGGCACTTAATTTTTGAATCTTTTTCATTTTCTACAAGGGCTTTTAGATTCTTGAAACACTCAAAAGTTTCAGATTTATACTTTATGAAATATATCCACATCATTCTAGTATAATCATCGACAAATAACACAAAGTACCTTTCTCCTTGGAGTGCTTGATTTCTAGTTGGCCCACATACATCAGCATGGATGATCTCTAAGGGCTTCGATATAGAGTGTTCCTTTGTCTTGTGGTTGATTCTGGTCTACTTTCCACGTTGACATGGACCACATATTGCTTGATTTGGTTTGAAAAACCTTGGGATGTCTCATACAGCTTTTATCTTGCTGATATTGATCAGATTTTCAAAGCTTGTATGTCCAAGTAGCTTGTGCCACACCCAACTCTCATCTGTCTGACTCAGGTAGCATTTATTTTCTTGAAACTTGTTCAGAATGTAAATGTTGTCTGGTGTCCTCACCCCTTTTGCCACAAGTTTCCCTGAGGCAGATTTCCTTATTTCACAGTCTTTGGTGCTGAAAACAACCTTATGTCCTTGATCACAGATTTGGCTGACACTCAAGAGGTTGTGTTTGAGTCCATCAACCAACAGAGCATCTTGACCTTTTCCTTTGCCATTGATCAAAGTAAATTTTCCTTTTCCTGCAATTCTTCCAGATCCGCTTCCAAAGGACACATTCCCTTCCTTTTTGCTCAGTGAGACAAACTTCCTTCTGTCTCTTGTCATGTGTCTGGAGCACCCACTATCTATAAACCACTGGTTTCCATTATTTTGAGCATATAGAGTCAGGTCGCATTTGTCCATGCTGGAGTTCTTGCTACTCGTCTTTCTTCCTTTGAGTGGGCAGTCTTTTTCATAGTGTCCATTATTGTAGCAGAAAGAGCAAATCAGATCAAATTTGGTCAAGGGATCAAATGAATTAAAGGTTTTGATTTGTCCCTACCTTTTGGGGGCATATGAGTTGATTATTCTATCCTTTAGCTTTGTCTTTTCAATTCTGCAAGCCATATAATGTCTGGCTTGATGACCGAATTTTTTACAGTGAAAGCAGTGTCCAAGAAAGATGGTTTTGTACTTGTTGAAGCAACCATGATTTGAGTCGATTTCCTTCCTAGGAATTACTCCTCCCTCATTCTTTGGATTTGCGATGGGCCGTTGGTGGAGTACAGGTTTGTATTTGCTGTAGTGTCCATGATTTGACTCCAAATTCTTCTTTGGAGTAATTCTCTCTTCATTCTTGGGATCTGGGGTTCACTTTTAATCTTTTGGATTGTAGGAAAGTGCATCGACATAGCTTTTTGCATTATTCTTAGTGCTTGAGGATTCTCCTTTGAAACCTATTCCATACTTGTCATGTTGAGGTTTTTGATTTTTCAGAATAGTCTCAAGTATTTGAGAGCTTTTACAGCCCTTTTTAATTTGCTCCAACTCCTTTCTCGGAGACACTATTTCGGTCTCGCGTTCTTCACAAGTCTCTTCCTTTTCTTTAAGCTTTGCTTCCAAGAGATCTTCTCTCCTTCTTATTTCCTTGTTTTCCACTTTGAGAGAAATGATTTTGTTATGTAGTTTCTCATTTTCTTCAATGGCACTTATTAACAGTTCATCAACATTTCCTTCCAACCCCGAGTCATCATCATCTGCGAGTGCCATGAATAATGCTTCTTGGCTTTCATCATGATCGCTTTCCTCATCTGATTTCCTTTTGATGACCATAAACTCATCCTCATCAAACTCATCTTGCTTGGAGAAGAAGTTTTTCTTATTGAACCCTTTCTTTTTATGTGCCATTCTTTTAGAATTTCCTTCATCATCATGGTCATGTTTATGAGGACATTTTGCTGCATAATGACCTATTTTACCACATTTAAAACAGATAAGAGGATACTTGCCTTTAAGCTTAGATCCTTTCTTCATATTTCGTACAAATTGAGCCAATTCGGATTCCACATCTGACTCATCACTACAGTCATTCCTTTCTTTCCCCTTCTTTGACCTTGAGGCCTTGAATGCTGCATCTTTGGAGCTTGGGCCACCTTTCTTCTTTTCATAGGCAGTGAGAATTCCATGGAGTTCATCCATTTTGAGGGTATCTAGATCCTTTGCTTCTTCTATAGCGCTTATTTTGGAGTCAAACCTGTCTGGAAGCGACCTTAATACCTTTTGAACAATGGTACTTTCTTCAACTTTTTCATCCAATCCTTTCAGGGAATTTACCACTTCAGCTACTCGGAGGAGGTATGCTGCAATATCTTCATCTTCCATCCTCAAACTTTCAAATTGTCTTCTATGAGTTTGAAGCTTTGCCTTTTTGACTTTTGAGTCTCCATCGTCCAAGCCAACTAGCTTCTCCCACATTTCTTTGGCCAAGGTACAGTGCATGATTTTTGTAAACTCTGAATTAGTGATTCCACTAGTGATGGAGTTCATGGCCTTTGCATTTGCGATGTAGGCTTTCCTCTTGTCTTGGTCTGTTGGAAGAGTGGAAGTAGTTTTGTATTCACTTTGAATAAAATGCCAGACTTCAGGTCCAAGGGACATTAAGTAGTAAGTCATTCTTTTCTTCCAGAAACCAAAGTTAGTGCCTTCGAACAAAGGAGGTCTTCCTGATGCTTCATGGTTTCTCATCATGGTTGTGGATCCTTCTTCAAGCTGTTAGGCTAGTATGAAGAAGCCTGCTCTGATACCAATTGTTGGAAATACTGAGGGGGGGGGTGAATCAGTATTTCTTACTATTTATTTTTTTACTTTTATTTTTAATTGTTCTAGTGATTGCCAACAACCTATATAGATATGTATATGTATACACAGAACACAGAAATCAACAGCTGAATTTAATGCTTTTATTAAAACTCAAGACAGTGCAAAGAAATAAATACAATATAAGTATAAATCTGATTGTGAATAGTTTCCAAGCTCCAACTTGGACTTCAGTGAGGCTCCAACCTCCAGAGCACCAACTCTGTTTTGCAGTGGTTCTGCACTTAGGAGCACCTACCCCAATGACTTCAGTCTTGTTCAGTTCTGAGGCTCTAACCCAACCTTGGTATAAACAGGTATATTGTTGCACTCTATTCAGCTGAGGTTGTTTCACTCCTGCTCTCCTACCTCTGCTGCTTCTGCTGCCTCTACAGCCTCTGCTACTTTTTCTGCCTCTTTTGCCTCTGCTGCTTCTACTATCTCACCCTCGGGTTCTTCACCACCATAACCGCACCAACATTTCTCTGTTTCTATTGTTTTATACATTCCCATGCCTTTGTCCATTCATTTTCATTTACACTGTCTCTTAGGCTTCCTCCTCAGTCGATGTCGTTTCCTCTGACTCGTTTGATCTTTCAGCTTCCCTCCTTAATCGCTGTGACTGTTAGCTCTACTATAAGATTAAGCTTTTGATGGGTAAGAAGCAGGTTTGGCAGTGTTGGTTTGGCTTTCAATAGGTTTGCAGCAGTTGGTTTTCTTAGCTCTGCTACAACTTCAGTGCTTAATGGTCAAATTCAGGACTGATGGTTGGTTTGTGCCGAGAAATCAGCATGCAGCAGTCTTTTCACCTTCCTTTCCTTCGGTTTCTTTACACTCTCTTAACCTCTCGTTGCTTCTATTTTCCTCTAAATCCTTGATAAACCTTAATTTCCCTTTTTCCCCGCCATTTCTGTTTTATTCCAAAAACCCACATGAATCCTTTTTCATTTAGCCCTAGGCGCTAAGGTGTTAACACATATAACCATGCGCTTTTGCCAAATCATATTACCCATCGGGGCCCTCACCTGTCACGTCAGTCGATAAACGTGCATGATTAGATCCTGTCATCCGATCGCGTCCACCATATCATCCGATGACGTTCGCTAGCCCTCATCCCTCAAGCCGCGCCCGCGATAACCCACGGGCAAAGCAGTTTTGCACCCATCGCACTGGCCACATGTCATTGTTTCACTGGATCGCGCGGCCATATACAGATACCACCCATCTCCGATAGGCAGTGCAATAATCCCGCTTACCGCCTGTTTGTATGTCTCCCGCGCATTAACCTCCATGCCACTTTCCTGCGCGATAGCCGTTGGATTTGCCATGTGGAGATCTAATGACTCTCGACCACTCGTTTCCGTTGCTGCCCAATGGCCATCGGATCTGCACGACCGCAATCCGACGGCCCTCGTTTCTCCATCTTATTTCCTCCCGATGGCTCCCTCTAATACGATCATTGTCGTCGAATCACGCGATTCAACAGCTGAGCTTTATCCGTGGTATATTTGCTCCTCTCGTCTCCATCTGCTCCGATGGCTCTATGTGCTCCTCTTCTTCGGCTCTGTCTGCTCCTCTCGTCTCTATCTGCTCCTCGAATATTGCCATATTGACATCAATGACAATCTGTGTCTAACATTTAAAACATAAGAAAACTAATCTATACTACATATATTATGAAACGTTATCTTACAAAAAAACAAGAATATAAAACTATAAACTAAATAACACAAGAACTTGTGAAATGTGTTTTATTCCATCATATTTTGGATGTATGCTCCAAGAGTTCCTCCCTTTAAATGGAGAAGGCACTCCTATTTATACAAAAAATAAGATAACTAATTAATAAATGTAGATCCAATAATCTCTCCTAGATACACAAATGTCTCATGTGGTTACAACCATGTGTTAATATGTATCAAGTAATATCTCTACATGTCCTCCCACAAATCTCTAAAATATCTGATAATAGATATTATCAAAACTTTCATGATTCTTCTCCATCAAATGTGTTTGAATGATTATCTCAAATCTTCCTCAAATCATCGAGCATTGAAGAGGAATTTCGAATTTGAGGCCAAGTGGTCAAATATGACTTTGTTGGAGTCTTAAAATATGCCTACAAATATCACAAAACTCATCGAATTTAGATATAAGTGAAATCATGTTATTTTTCTAATATTAAATCATAAATTCACTCAAAATACTAAAAGAAATGTTGTAGAAAACAATAAATTTAAACCCATGTAGAATCATAAAAATGGCATTAATGTCAAGTTATAATATGGTGGAATGTGATTAAAAATTGAAGGATAAGAGTGTGAAAGCGATGACATTTTGGAGACCCAACATTCCACCCTATCTGAAGATGTTGCATGTCCTCGTGCAACTTTTCACTAATTCTCATGAGCTGAAGTCATTTATTTTTTTGTATCCTTTTGTTCACTTTTCTGAGTGAAAGATTATGTTTTATCAAGAAGTCATTTTGTGACTTGAGATACTTTTCCAAGATTTGCATCTTTTGTAAAGTTTTCTTCAATTGTTTATTTTTCTCAAGAGCTTGATATTGTGGAGTCTTATTTTAAACATATCTAAGTGGTATATCTTGTGGTTGGTTCTTAAGTGGCAACCACAAGTATTACAAATGTTGGTTCTTGTGTGGCAATACTTTTCGTTTACTCTTCTTCTTGTTGCAACAAACAATACCTGAAAATGCATTCAAAATGAAGACCCATTCATATACATATCTACTAATCCTTGCTCACAATATGAATCATTTCAAAACATATCTATCTGTGAACCAAAGAGAAGCAACAATCAATTAGGAGAAACATGTTAGTCAACAATATATGAGGTTATGGAATATGGAAATGAAAAATGATAATGAGTATGACCCTCAAACTAAAGGTGTTTTTTGTCTTTAGAAAATGGGGAAAGAAATGGCACATGGGAAAATTTTCAAAGACATGTCTTTTAGCATTCAAGGAATTATTGATTAAAGATTAGAAAGAAACATACCTTCACCTTCCCAAAATTCCATAAGCTATGCATCTGGGAGATCTTGGCTATCACTGTTGATCATGGACTATGAAGTGAAAGAATTTAATATACTTATTTTCTCTTGTTTGTATGAATAGAGGATGAAATTTGAAATTGGAACATTTGTACCTTCGTATTGTTGGAACTAGGCTACCAATGTTGGATTTTGGAGTTGAATCTTGATTTACTGAAACATTGTTGCAAGCTGCTGAAACCATATAGTCTTTATTCATATCCGCATCATGACATAATTCTTTTTTATGTGAATAAAGTTGGCTGAAGTTGAACATAGAAATAAATTTTCATATTATTGTTCATTAATGAATGTTGTTAACCAAAAAAATACTACTCACCATTAATGCCAATGAGAGTCAAGATTCCCAAGTACATCTTACTAGGTATGATTAAATGAGTTGTAGTCTAGTAACTTAGAAGATATGAGAAATGGACATTAATTTATTCCCATTATTTATTAGTGAGAAGACTTGCCATTAAGGCATGTAAGCCTCAAGGTACTAAAAATATCTCTAGTCTCGATCCTAGATGATGTGTTGAAGTCGATGGGTTAAGACTTGTTAGAAGGTTGGCCTTGAGGAAT
Source organism: Pinus taeda (assembly GCA_000404065.3). NCBI lineage: Eukaryota > Viridiplantae > Streptophyta > Pinopsida > Pinales > Pinaceae > Pinus > Pinus taeda. Next base: position 297,977 of record APFE031245067.1, on the reverse strand, counting down.
CCCACATTAGTAAACTTGAGCATAGAACCAAAAATGATTTGAACCATAATTTTAACCAACATGAAATTAAAAAACTTATTGTGAACTTTACTTGCCAGTTGCCTAGTTTTGAAGCAAATCTCATGTCCCATTGCATAAGTAAATTGGTTTTCACAATATGACTTTTTTTCTTTTCTTTTATTTTTTAAATGTGTTTTTCTTTATCCTAATTTACTTGAAAAAGGAAATCTCTTTCTAGTATAAGAATACTTCCAATGGAGCCATATGTGTAACATGATCATAAATAAATTCATATGCAGGTTTGAAATATATGCTTTGATGTATATTGAAATATGAGAGAACTATTGCTTTAATTGAGATGACGTCAAGCACTGTTGAAGAAAAGAGTGGTAATGATTTTATGGAACCACAATTCAATATAGTTATGATGCTTTTGGTTCATTTTCTCATCTGGATCATTCTATATGTATTCTTCTACCATGACATTCAAGTCTTCTACTATTGTTGATTAGTCTCTTGAATGTATAAAGAATCTGATTATAGGCACAATAGAAATTCCTCGATCTCAGGTCTAATGGTTGCTCTTCATCAAATGTGGTCCATGGTTATTTAGTCTCCTCTAGATCTTATTCTTTTAGATGTTGTTCTTCAATGACAATAGGGCAATATTTTTTTTTGCAATACTCTTCCTAATCTAAGATGAATATCGTTTAGATCAAGAGGAGCTATTTGAAAATTTTGTACCTTAGCATTGTAAGTGGGTTGAATTACGTTATTGTTTGGGTTCGGAAATGGTTGTGCAGGTATTTGAGTGGGAGTGGGTATTTAAGATGGTTGTTCATGGGAAAATTGGAGAGGTTGACAAGAAGTCAATTGCTGATGTGGTTGAGGTTGTGGTGGATATGGGAGGTATTGCGATTAGAACTAAGGATATTGATGGTATTGAGGAAAATATGGCTAATATTATGGATTTGTTCCATAATATCCTTGCCAACCTTGTTTCCAAGATGTATTTTTGGGTTGGGGTGGGAAAGGTTGCCAAGGTAATGGAGTATTCTAATTATTTTGAGATTTTTGTGGATAAGATTGGTTAGGATTTTCCATATTACCTAGTTGATGAAGTTTCCAAGGTCTCTTTGGATCCACATATCATAGTTTTTTAGGCTTTTTATTTGCTCCATTATCCTTTTGGTAAACTGCTTTCAATCCCGGTAATGATGGACAATCCTTTGTGGTTTGTGATGTTTCACAAACCACACAAATTTCAATATTATCAAGTGGACATTCTCTCAAAGCATGCTCCTACCATACTTTCCCCTTCCTCTTGATATGCGTTTACACAATTCACATATTACTTCAAATGATAATTGGGACACATCCCCTTTACCCATTATAATATGGAGATCAATCCATTGTTCTCTGATTTCTCTAAGTAAAATGGTTTTTAGTGTGTCAAATCCAATTTTATGTAATTTTTTACTTTTAACATTATACATAAATATTTCTACAAAGTCCTCAATATTTTCATCTTCCTTTTGACTAATTTTAAATATTTCATCTTTAAGATCATGATGTGTATAATAGTATTTATATCTTTCTAAAAAAATTAGTCTCATATCATCCCAAGACCTTACAGAGTTAGTACCTAGTCCCATAAACCATTTAAGAGGTCCATATTTCAATGTAGTTGGAAACAATTTCATTTTGAACATCTAATAAGTAATCATAATATCTAAAAATTACTTCAAATTCAAAAATAAATATTTCCAGGTCTTTTGATATTATACCATGGAAGTTAGGAAGTACAAATGGAGAGATGTTCTTCATATTAACATTTATATAAATATTCTGAATGGGAATTCCAAAAGGATCTCCTTCACTGTCATCATTTCAATCTATTTCTTCTACCTCCTCTGCCACCTCTTCCACTCCATGAGACGATCTTCTTCTACCTGCAAAAGTAGGGATTCATGACATGGATGGTGATGTGGTTCTTATTGCACTACATGATCTAGGGGGAGGGTAGGTGATTTTGGAATTGAATTTCTTGAAGTTTGTCCTGTAAGGAAGCTACCTCTAGAATGCACTCTAAAATGAATAAAATTAAACATATTCAACTAAAAATGGATGCAGCTAAAAATGAGATTCAACTCAAAAAGTAAGGTTAGGAGAAACCTCATAATGTGATGCATAAGTTCTTACCTCTTTTCTTACCATTTCTCCTTTCCAAATTTCTGTAAATTAAAGAGTAATCTAAATTGAAATATAAATCCTACGCATACTTCCCCAACAATGGCATCAAAAATGTCGGTCAATTTAATTATTTCTTAAATTGTATTACATTAAATTATCAATCATTAAATTATCAATCCAAATAAATAAACTCATGAAAAGTATATGACACAATATATGCTAGGAGTTGAACTTTTAATTCTAATGGAAATAAATTACAATCAAGGAAAGTTCTACTCTATGAAAGTGAATAAAATGAAATGAAATGAAATACTAATATAGAAAAGCATTGTAAATATAATCTAGGAAAGCGATAGAAATATTAATCTACGAAAGTGATGGAAATCTAATCTAAGAAAACAATAGAAATCTTAATCTAGGAAAATGATGGAAATATTAATCTAGGAAAGAAATTGAAATGTAATCTATCAAAACAGGTAAATCTAATCTACTCAATATGGTCTTTTTGTATATAAAATAGAGTTGTTACTACAATCATTAGTATCTAGACACTTACAAAGTTCCAATCACTTAATGCACTTCATACTTACAATAAATTAAAATTGCAGGAATGTAAAGGTATTGAAAAGTAAATAAATCAAATCTTAAACTAAATGATTAATGTTATGTAAATTATTTCTTAACTAAAAATATTAGAGAATTGTGATGAATTCGACAACTAGATTGATTTAGGTTCAAAATCACTGATTTCTCTTTTAATTTGATGACAATTCAAAAAAAAAAATTCTATTATTACATTTGTTGGCCACAACACAAAATTTGGGAAAATCCAAGCATATCTCCAAATTTGTGCATTGTTTTGAAGAAAATCTCACGAATCACTTAAATGGAGTCATTCTACACAAAACCCATGTTTTAGGTTCTCAAGATCTGTCTTAGTTTTCCCAGAAACTATGTTAGACGTTGACAACTTGAAAATTGTCGCTAATCTAGATCACCGTCTTTGTTCAAGTACTAAAATATCACTTGCAACACTAAGCAAGGTGCTACTATTAATTTGCAAGATAAACTAATTTAAATTACATATATTATAAAACTACATCTCGTAACAAAACAATAATATATAACTATAAACTAAATAACGCAAGAACTTATGAAATGTGTTTTACTCCATCATATTTTGGATGTATGTTCCTAGAGTTCCTTGCTTTGAATGGAAAAGGCACTACTATTTATACAAAAACTAGTATAACTAATTAATAAATGTAGCTCCGCAGATCTCTCTTAAATCCACAAATGTCTCATGTGATTACAACTATGTGTTAATATCTAGCAAGTAATATCTCTATATATCCTCTAACAAATCTCTATAATATTTGATAAGAAAAATTATCAAAACTTTCATGATTCTTCTCCATCAAATCTATTTGAGTGATTATCTCAAATCTTCAAAAGTTCAACATGAAATTGGAATTTAAGGCTAAATAGTCACATATGACTTTGTTGGAGTCTTTAAATATGCCTACAAACATCACAAAACTCATTCAACATTTAGATATAAGTGAAAACATGTTATTTTTCCAATATTTAATCATAAATTCACTCCGCTTTGGAAAATAATAATTATAAACCCATGTAATCATAAAAACTGTCTTAATGTAAGGTTATAAGATCGCGGAATATGATTAAAAGTGAACTTCTCTCTGAACCAATAAATAAATGCACTTTTCACTGAATACTTAGATTTGAAAAGAGTGCTTGATATGATAAAAGATATGATATTTAATAAATATAACCTATCACTAGCTGTTTCATCATTTCTTATTTGATATTTTCCTCTTTACAATGTCTCTGGCTTTTCCCAGAAACCGGCCAGCAGAGTCATCTATCTTGTCAGATAATGCTCTCAAGTTCAAGGAAAATATAAGTATCCCCTGCTCCCAATCATGATTATCATTCTGATTTTTACTTCTCTTTATAAAAAGCTTGTTATCCCATACAAAACAAAATTTCCTCGTCAGTCTGGCCTTTGATACTGTCGATTTCCATAACATTGACATAATTTCAAGATGCACTGTGTAAGGAAGACGAGAATTGATAGAAGTATTCGCAGAGCATCCAAGGGAGCAAAAACAACTTTTGAAGCAGAGTCAAGTCTTCTCTTTCAACTTAAGGAAACTTTTTTACAAATGCACTCAGGAAAAGGATTTTCATAGAAATTCTCTTCTGTCCGAAAGCGACCCCGACCCCTAACTCCTGGTAAAGGACCCTCTCTTTTTCGAGGAGCTCCTTGCCTAAAGGCGCCACAAGAACAGATTAATTTTAGAAGATATTCTGAAAAACATCAGGACTATTACCCATGATTTCCAGGAAAGAAAAACTACAATAGAACTGCGCAAGTTGGCTAGTTCAAGAGGTCTGCATTACCTTAGCTTGTGCATCTCTATTACCAGTCGAGAAAACTCCTGACCTTCTAGCAGCTCTCCTTCCTCCAGTTTCTGATACAAAGAAACTAGCCCTTTCCTGGCATGTGAAAGGTTCTGGAAGTCAAACAAGGAAGCTCATGAAAATTTTAATCAAGGTATGAATACCTCACAACAATACCTGTCTGGACTAATTGTCTTGCGATGACCGAGAAATCGGCGATGCCCTGCCACTGCTCTTGCCATGTTTCCAGAATGGGAAGGAATAAAAACAACACTTTCCACTGATACAATATAATCCAAGGCCGCCGTTTGAGAGGCATGATTTAAAAATGGTTCAAGTTCACTTTTACTTGCAATTGTTTCCTGCAATCAACAACATATCAATCTCCAGGAGCACATTTGTTTCAAAGTCCTACCAAGAGGAAGCAAGTGTAAAGAGAGCCAAGAAGAAAAGAGTTCGAGACATGACAAATGCAACATCCCAGAAGCTTTGACTACTTAACCAACCTTAAACACTAAATTTGGAAATCGATATCTAAGTTCTGCAAGACGTGCACTGCCACCATATATCTCTCCAGCTGCTATATAGATCGAGGTGTTTCGAGGATATCCAAGTGCTTGCAGAAATATCCCAACTTCTTTAGGTGTAAGGGGACAGTAGCCCCCAATTCTTTGATCAGTCGAATTAATCTCTTTGGTTTTCCAGTGGTGAGTATTTTGCCTGAAAACATTACGATGTCAGACAATGATACCTATCAAAGCACAATAGTCAAAACAATGTTCTCACCTTATTGTAGTCAGTTCCTCAGCCTCAGAGGTTGTCAGACCATATGTACAGCCAGTAAAAGCTAACATATCCTTTTCGTATCGTAAATGAAGTGCAACATATGGTCCATGGCTTCTCATCCTCTCTACCAGCTTCTGTTGTGTCACTATCATCTATTCTCAGAACCTAACTTGGCAAAGGATGTGCTGTACAAATTTATTTCAAAAGCAAACTCCAATTCATGGTGTTAAGGAAAATAGTACATAATTTTTTTCTTTATAAAAACTGTGCACATGCTGAAAAACTGAGAAAATAGGACAATCTTAGAAGAAAACACATTTTTGTGCAAGAAAACGAAAACTTACCTTGCCTAAGGACTCAATAGGAGGAGCAAAACGCAAAGCATAATAAAATGCACGGCATCGCAGCCTCTGGATATTGATTGGCAAGTTGTTATTTGCAAGGCGTGAATCTGATTTGGCAACATTAATAACCTGCAAATATTTCAACTGGTTAAAATCTACATGGCAAATGTTGAGCACACATTTTTAAGCACTCTAATCAAAAGGTAGCAAAAGGTGTAGATGAAATCCTGCCATTATTAATCAGAAAGGAATTCTAAAATTATTTCTAACCCACCTGTCAGAACATTACAAAAATAATCCAATAATATTGAAAAACAAATATCATTACCCTGTATTCCTGCCATAAATGGGCCATCTCTTCATAATAGCTCACGCCTGACCAGGTTGTAAAATGTTTGCGAGCCTTTGGAAGAGACTCCAGCTCTTTGGGAAGTTCTTTTACAATATGTGCATCTCTTTCCAGAGTCTTGATAAAATGTTCTTCATCAAATATGTCAGAGAAAATGCTGGATAAAAGCATTAATTATATATTGAGTGGCATAAAATAGAAAAGTGAAATTTACAAGTTGACCACATAAATAGAAAGTGCAGAGAGCTTCAATTGTTAAAAAATTCAAAGAAATCTCAACTGATTCCAAACCTCGAATCATGCCAGAAAGATCGCTTATCCAACTTAGGGATCACTAATGTGGCATTCATGATGCGTGCCACAGCCACCATGTCACTAATCTGAGCCCAAGATTGAAATTGGAAAGTCAATATTGAAGCCTCATCCATCAAATAAATTGAAGGCATTGAAATTTTAAAATCAATATTAAAACTTCATCCACCAATTAAAGTAAAGGCAATGAAATTGCTATTCACTATTAAAGCTTTATCCTTCGTACTGTCTACTGTCGAGAGGTTCTTTGCTCACCTTCTTGTTGTTTAAGCTTGTTTGCTTCAACCATGGTTGCATGGTAGAATGTTACTTCCACAAAAGGAATATGTTTATAACTTTATTTGTCGCTGATAAGGATCTAGAAGATCCTTACTAATGTAGAATAAGTGAACACAAACCCAATGGAAAGAGAGAAATATCAGACTGAATATTACACAAATATTTCCGCCCCCACATGGAACTCAAAGACTTACATACAAAAACTGGGCAAGAAAACATTAAAGTGATAATAGAATCTTAACTACCCCACTCAATGTTGACTTGATGCAGCCCTGAGAGTGTACAGAAATAATAAAACTAACTACCCATAGCCCACATAATTACAAAACCGTACAATATCCATTAGCATAGACATCAGACTCACAAAGAATTGCTTTATTGAAAGAAATGTTAAGCCAGAGTTTGTCGTGTCCATAAAGAAAGATAGTTACTTATGGCTCCCATACATGTCACTTTTTTAATTCTTTCTCCGATAGAGACTTCTTTAACACGTTTCCTAAGGAAAACAAACTTTGCCGGTTCACAAAACATACAAAAACAAGGATTCAACTCATCCCTGCTGCGTTTTAGGTACTTCTTATGAAATAGAATGATAGCGACTATAAACTTGAGCGAAAAAGAATTGAAACGAGGTAGAAAATGTCAGAATATGTCTTTCAATTGTGACAAGCCCAAGGATAACTTTATTGTACTTATCGCGATAATATCGCCAAAACCAACCTTGCCAATAATATCAGCAATAATTACCGTGGTAATTTGCCCTCTTAAAAATTATCATTGTAATTTAAGTAGTTTTCGCGATAATCTCAAAATTATCGCCATCTATGTCAATTTCGACTTATAACCATTTTTTCTTCATTTAACACTAATTTTTTTAAACGCGACTTAGGGGATTGAGCTGTGAGGATACTATGACTATTTTCTATCAAGAAAACAATGGGAGATCTATTTTTTTTCATTTTCCATGATTCATGTCATCGGATACATAGCTTAGTAGTTAATAGTAATATTAAATTCTTAAAGTAAAAGTGCATTTTACTTAAATTTTATCATACCATTAATTGTTTCAGGATGTTTGAAAGTAATGTTGTGTATATGTTGTCATTGATGTCAAAACCTAGTAACATAAGAGATTGTTGAATGTGTTGCACAGTCCTTGATGTCATTAATGTAAGAGCTTGTTGAGCATTGCAAGCAATGGCATCTCTCCTTCAATTATCCTAATTAACTGAACATGCAAAGTATTTGATTAGATAGTCCTCTTGAAGACCTTTCCAACGATATATGGCACTTAGTCTAACTCCCAAGGGAAGAGGAGCAAAAAGGGTTTGAAGCTCAAACAAGGTTCTAGGCAAATCATGGTTTCAGACAAGTTTAAGTATGGAAAGCGGGCCCCTCATTGACTAGGCACCAAAAGCACAAGTTAAAAGCTCAAGAGGGAGCGCAACAGCTAACGAGCAATGGGGCGACAAGGCCACCGGTCATAGTTGATCACCAAAGAGCTGGTGGCAACTACCCATGCCCTTATCAAACCACCAGGTCCAATCGGTGTCCACAAAACAAAACAAGCGACGGGCAACGAGTGATGAAGCAACAAGGTGTTGGTCATAATGCATGGCTACCAAGGAGTTGGCGGCAAGCACCCAAGTGCTTATCGGACCGCCCGACTTGATTGATGTCCACACAAGTTCACAACAGAACATGCATCTGGCAACAAGCAATGGCTCACAAGGCGTTGGTCACAGCCCCTGATCGCCAAGGAGCTTGGAGGCAAGTGCCCAGGCATTTATCAGACCGCAGGTCTAATAATGTGCACATGACAAGCTTGAGCGGTACGCTGACATGATGTGGCAACACACGTCAAAGATGACAAGGGGCAAGCTAGTGATGTGGCCCAATGGGGTAATGACATGTGGCAGTGACATGTAGGATGATATGTGGCACTTTGTGGTCTCGACACATGGCAAGTGAATTTGGGATTTTTGGAAGGCCAAGTGGGCTTTTTTCGAGTGACACATGGCACCCTAAGGCGAGGACACATGGCGGTAACATGGCATGACAAGGGGCAAGGCACTGACATGGCAAATGTGGTGGCAATGATTCGGCGAGTGAAGTGGCAAAGTGTTGGGATTCGCGCTAGGGAGCAGGCTATTGCAAGGCTCTGCAGGGTTAAGTAATTTGGTCGAATTGGCATTGAAGCGACATATGGAGTTCAGGGGGCTGGCAAGTGGGCCCAACTATGCTCCATTGCACAGGCGCACACAACAAAGGGCTTTGAACCCCCCTCCCCCACCCCAGGGTTAAAATTCAGAAAGTCAAGGGGACCCCGAAGTTATATCTTCGTCGTTGGATTTGATTGACGTATGAGGTTGCTTGGTGCACATTGAAAAGGTGGGAATTGTTTAAAGTGCATATACGACAAATTCCCCGCCACCCCCCCTCCCCCCCGCTTCAATAATTATTGCTACATGTCTAGCTTCTTTAATGGATTTAGGTTTATATAGTTTTAATACTTCTCGAATATACTCTTTAAACCCACATATATACATTTTTAGCAACTCTTCGTCAGAGAACCCTCTTTGTCTTATAGCTAATACTTCCCACTCGTGGGTGTATTCGCTTACAGTTCCTTTTTGTTTGAGGTGAACAAATTTTCTGTAAGCATCATCTTCTTCTTCTTCATAGAACCTTTTGAGCAAGGCTTCCACAAAAATTTTCCAATTGAACAAACGAGCCTCACATCTGTTGGACCACCATAGGAACCAATCATATGCTTCAGCTTCCAGGTTGTTGTATGCGGTCATGACCTTCTCTTGTTCACCTATTGGCAGGTTTGCTCCGAAGATGGCATCCATTTTATTTACCCACACAATGGTGCCCTTATGGTCCCTTTTAATTTTGTCGTAATCTCTTTCAAGAAACTTTATATAATATTGATTTTCTTGGAACTGTATATGCAGTATTCGTGGGGCTTCGTGCATCGACAGAAATTCATGACTTGGGAAAACTTCGCCTTCCGGAGTCTTAGGACTTTGTGGTGACTCTTGTGTGCTTAAGGGATTAAAAGGTGGATTGACTCCTCCCATAAACTGGCTCATCATGTTCTCTATTTTTTTTATATTAATCGCCATTTGGTCTTGAGTACTAATTATCCTCTCTTGGCCTTTTCTGAATTCCTCCTGCTTCTTTTCGACATTGTCAAGGCATTGACACATTCTATCGATTTCCTCCTGAAATTTCCTTGAATTCGCATCATCATTGCTACTCCCCATTTTGTTCTTCTTTTCCTAGCAGACCCAATTTTTTATTTTTTTATTTTCATTTTTTTAATAAATATAATATTTTATTTATATATTTTATTTTTTATAAAATATATATTTAGTTAAATTTCTTATAACTCACTACCCTTGTGGTCATAATGTAATGAAATGAAATAACCAAAAGGAAGGACGTGACTGTAATGAAACGTTGCAGCGTTGACCCGATGAATAAGATTGACGGGATCCGCAGAATAGAGGAGGGATGTCAGTGGATGAGTTTGATCAAGGTTGGGATTTGGTCGAGACCGGAACGCGTTGATAGGGAACACAATCGACAAAATCGGGGTTGTGTTGTCGTCGTTTGGCTAAAGGTTGGCAGTAGAGGGTGGACGAGATCTGATTGTTGGCGAACAGAATAGTTATGGAGGGGGGCGGTAGTAGGATGGTCGGTCCCATTGCGAGGATTACGACTAGTGCGGTGGACAGGGAGAGAGGATAGCAGTGTCATGGGAGATTGTTGCCGAAGCAACAATCCGGAAAACGAAGATGCAACGGAGTCGTGTATGGAGAAAGGGCGGTGGTGAGGATGAATGTATTCGAGGACCGAAAAATGCAGAGCAACTGTACTGCTTCACTAGAACGATGAATAGTTGAAGATGCATCACAGCATTGACTAGCTTTGATACCACTAGAACAGATAATCTTGTTCACTAGTGTTTGTCACTTGAAAACTCATTTATGTATAAAAATTATATAATATTCAAATGATGGTTTACAAGTCCTTGGACGGTTCTCCTTTATAGGAGTTGACTAGCCACAAGGGTTAAAGAACATGTCTTTTGACATAGGTGCCCTTTCATAATTAATGAACAACTTAGTTTAATTTATTTATTAATTATTATTTTTTATTCATATTATATATTTAATATATAATAATATATATATAATTATGAATATTTTATTCATAACAATGTATAGCATCATGAGAATGACAATCTTCCTTGGGCTTCGCTAAGAGACCATGGCTTATGGTCAGGAAGAATGCCTTGATTACTCCCTTAGGTCATTGAGTTTGACCAAGAAACCTCTATGGTAGGGAAGGTTGGTTCTAAGGCTTGGAGTGCTCCCTTAGGTCATTGTGCTTGACCAAGAGACCAATGGGTTTGCTCAGGGACACTGATTTTGAGTTCTCTCCCTTAGGTCATAGTGTTTGACTGAGAGACCATATGGTTAGGGAGATTGGTTCTTTTGACATCGAGATCAGGATTCCTCTCTTGGGTCATGGACCGAGAGACTATATAGTCGTGGAGTTTGATATCAAGATAGGGATTCCTCCCTTGGGTCATGCACCGAGAGACCTTGTTTAAGGTTAGGGAGATGGACTTTGTGTACTCTCTTAGGTCATTATGTTTGACCAGGGAACCATTGGTATCATCAGAGAGTTTGATCTTGATTACTTCCTTCAATCATTGTGCTTAACTGAGAAACCATTTCATACGGTTGGAGGGTTTGGCCTCGCGAACGATATTGGTTGATCCCATGGTCAGTTCCATTCTGACTTTGTTGCCATTGGTTTTGGCTTGTGGGATGAGCTTGATGCTATCAACCTTTCCTTATGATGAAATTTGTACATCTGATGGAGTCAATGAAAATTACCTCCTTGGATAAAAGGGAGTGTTAGAAAAATGCTAGTGGTGGTCGGTATTTTCATTATCAAAGTCAAAGGAGATATTATTAGTTTTTCTGTCCAAGTCAACCCTTTTTCTAACAACTCAGCCCCACCTCTTGAAGGGGTTTGACCCTTGGTCAAAGCTCCTCCTATTGGACATGAATATATTGGAATTTGTACCTCCTCATTTGGGCATGCATCAAACATCAAATTCAAACTTGTTCTCTAGTATTTTGTTCACACGTGCGAGGGAGAAAGAAGACATGTAAACTAGCGAAGTTTGACTTTTCTGTTTTGAGCTTTGACCAGCATTGATTTGGACTATTCTGTTGTGGTTTGACCAAATCTCTATCTATGATTGGAGGTCGATTTATTCTAGGATATTTGACCATATGTTAATTGAGTTTGAAGTTGTGTTTCTAGGGCATTGATTGTACTTTGACCACAGGTCAAAATCAGAGAGTTGACCGAATTTTTTTAAGGAATTACAGCATTGAATTTCGGCCCTTTGACCAGTCTTTACCAGTGAGCTAAATGTTGACTTTCTCTCCCCTTTGACTTGATTTAATTGGGCATTGAATATGGTCAATAGTTTGACATTTTTATTGGAATATTAAGATATACAGATTGATTAAATTGAACAATTTCTCACAAGGAAAGATTATCGGATTTTCCCCCTTGTGGGGTTTTGTCCCAAGAAAAATTTTGTCTCTTGTATTATTGTTTCATTGTGATCTCTACTGCTCTACTAAATTTAAATGGTTGAAATGTTCTTGAGTGTAACTGCTTGATGATTTGAATGGTCTACGAAGTTAACTTGTATCATTGCAAGGGAGAGATTGCTATGCATCTATTGTCATTGATGTCAACTACAGTGTCATTGATGTTAAAGCCCAACAACATGGGAGATTGTTCAATGTGTTGCACAATCCTTAGTGTCATTAATGCAATAGCTTGTTGAGCATTACAAGCATCTTTCCTTCAGTTATCTAGATCTAATGAACATGCAAAGTATTTGGTTGGATAGTCATCTTGAATACCTTTCCAATGATATATGGCACTTAGTCTATCTCCCAATGGAAGAGGAGAAAAAAGGGTTTGAAGCTCAAACAAGGTTCTAGGTAGGTCATGGTTCCAGACATTCTTAAGTATGGAAAGCGGGCCCCTTGTGTTGGAAATAATACTGAGAGGGGGGGGTGAATCAGTATTATCGTGTCAATTATTTTTCAATTCATACACAGATTTATATACGCTACTTAGGTTAGTGAAACCAGCATATATACGCAACTTCAGTTAAGGAAACTAGCGTATAACTTATAATTTAATTATTCTTTAGATGTTGATGTCAAAACCATATAAACATTAACCAGGAACAGAAAAATAATGCAGACAATCACACACAAGAACACAACATATAAGGTGGAAACCCAATGTGGGTGAAAACCACCTGCTGCAAATTGTCTCTATCTTCTTTCAATTAGAAACTTCTTTTTACAATGATTCTGTACTGGTGCAGTTTTATACCAGTACGCAGGCTGCAACCTGCAGAAGGCTACAACCTTCTCTCGTTCTCCAACTTCTCCTGGAAGGGAGCTACAACCCCCTTAGCTCTTGTACTAGCTAAGGTACTAGTACTAGGTGCTGACCTACAAAAGGCTACAACCTTCTCTTTTCTTCCAGGGACCACGTTTCATAAATTTTCAGACTTGATCCATGAATAACATTAATCAAACATCAAGTATACTGCATCAACCAATCTTCTTTGTACAACCCAATACTGAATGAAACAATCACTTCTTTGAATGTTGTAACCAGATAATAACAGTGACCAAACACCAATCTTGAACCCAGAATACTGCAGCAATAAACCAAAGTAGCTAAAACATATTTTATGAGACGTACGCTACTTCAAAATGAGGAACATGCGTGCACACGCTTCTGTGTGAAGGCAAATCTGTGTATACGCTTCTTTGAATTACTGAAACAACGTGTATACGCGCCTTTGTTGGGCCGAACTTGCGTACAGATCTATGAAAGACAGTTTTCCCTTTTCAAGTATTCAAGCATTAATTATACCCAGAGTATCAGATTCATAGATCAATTCATGCATCAAATATAATAGATCAAAATCACACAAAGATACTACAATTCAAGTCTTGAGATTTGACCCTTCAATAGGACTTATCCATCTTGTAACGCTCAGGTTCCTCATTGATTCAGATCCAGCTATGCACCATAAGCTAATCACCAGTATTCCAAATCTTGCTCTTCATAAGATATTCAACACTTGAGTCATGATTTCCTTTCCCTTTTATAGCCTTAGGCCTTACTCAAACCATGGTCCAAAACCATTATAGAACCAATACTAGGGACCCAATACCTGGGTTCAACACTTTGGATGAAATACCAAGGACCAAAACCATAGGTTCAAATATGTCGGACTAAATACCATGGACCAACCATAAGTTTTCCCACATGTACGCGCTTTTCTTTGCATGAAAGTGCGTGCATACGTATACGCGCCTTTTGATTATCAATCCCGCGTGTATACGCGCCTTTGTTACGAGGAACCTGCGTATACCTCATTTTCTTTCATTCTGAGAGCCTGAACTGTGATCTGCCATTTGAGTGAGTTGCCATCAAGGACAACACCTGTGCCATAGAGCCAAACCTGTTTCATAATGCCAACACCTTGTCAGCTCGACGCCAAAAGCACAAGTTAAAATATCAAGAGGGAGCGCAACAACAAACGAGTGACTTGGCAGCAAGGCCCTCGATCATAGCTCTTGGCCGTTGAGGAGCTGGCAGCAAGTTCCCAAGCCCTTATCGAACCACCCAATCCAATCAGTGTCCACACAATAGAATAAGCAACGGGCAGAGAGTGATGGATCGGCAAGGTGTTGGTCACAACATCAAGTCACCAAGGAGTTGGTAGCAAGGTCCCAAGTGCTTATCAAATCACTCGGCCTAATTGATGTCCACACAATATAATGGGTGACAAGCGGCAAGCAATGGCCGACAAGGCGCTTGTCACAACGCTCAGTTGCCAAGGAGCTTGGTAGCAATCCACGCATTTATTGGACCACCAATTATAACAATATGCACACGACAAGCTTGGGAAACAAGCAGCTAGTGGCAGGCCAACATGATGTGGTAGCACATATCAAACATGACAAGTGGCAGGCTAATGACATGGCCCAACGGGGTAATGATACGTGGCAGTCACATGTACAAGATGACATGTGGCATTTTGTGGTCTTGACACGTTGTAGGTGGATTTGGGATTTTTGGAAAGTGGTCCTTTGTCCAATGACACATGGCAATAATGTGGCGTGACAAGTTGCAAGGAACTGATGTGGCAAATGAGGTGGCAGTGATTTGGCAAGTGAGGTGATAGAGTCTTGGAATCCGCGCTAAGAAACAAAATCAGAGAGTTGACCGAATTTTTTTAAGGAATTACAGCATTGAATTTCGGCCCTTTGACAAGCTACTGCAACTCAAAATTCAGCCCCTTGTCCAGTCTTTACCAGTGACCTAAATGTTGACTCTCTCTCCCCTTTGACTTGATTTAATTGGGCATTGAATATGGTCAATAGTTTGACATTTTTATTGGAAAATTAAGATGTACAAATTGATTAAATTGAACAATTTCTCACAAGGAAAGATTATCGGATTTTCCCCCTTGTGGGGTTTTGTCCCAAGAAAAATTGTGTCTCTTGTATTATTGTTTCATTGTGATCTCTACTGCTCTACTGAATTTAAATGGTTGAAATTTTCTTGAGTGTAACTGCTTGATGATTTGAATGGTCTACGAAGTTAACTTGTATCATTTGAAGGGGGATATTGTCGCGCATCTGTTGTCATTGATGTCAACTGCAGTGTCATTGTTGTCAAAGCCCAGCAACATGGGAGTTGTTCAATGTGTTGCACAATCCTTAATGTCATTAATGCAATAGCTTGTTGAGCACTACAAGCATCTTTCCTTCAATTATCTAGATCAAATGAACATACAAAATATTTGGTTGGATAGTTGTCTTGAATACCTTTCCAACGATATATGGCACTTAGTCTAACTCCCAACGGAAGAGGAGCAAAAAGGGTTTGAAGATCAAACAAGGTTCTAGGTAGGTCATGGCTCCAGACATTTTTAAGTATGGAAAGTGAGCCCCTCGTCGACTCGGTGCCAAAAGCACAAGTTAAAAGCTCAAGAAGGAGCGCAACAACTGACAAGTGATTGGGCAGCAAGGCCCTCAATCATAGCTCTTGGTTGCCGAGGAGCTGGGAGAAAGTGCCTGAGCCCTTATCGAACCACCCAGTCCAATCAGTGTCCACACAATAGAACGAGCAACGGGCAACGAGTGATGGATCGGAAAGGTGTTGGTCACAATGTCGAGTCACCAAGGAGTTGGCAGCAAGTGCCCAAGTGCTTATCAAATCGCCCTGCCTGATTGATGTCCACACAATATAATGGGTGATAGGCAGCAAGAAATGGCCAACAAGGCGCTTGTCACAATGCTCAGTTGCCAAGGAGCTTGGCAGCAAGCACCCAGGGGTTTATTGGACCACCAATTCTAACAATGTGCACACGACAAGCTTGGGAAACGAGGAGCAAGTGACAAGCCAACATGATGTGGTAACACACATCAAACATGACAAGTGGTAGGCTAATGACATGGCCCAATAGGGTAATGATACGTGGCAGTCACTTGTACAAGATGACATGTGGCATTTTGTGGTCTTGACACGTGGAAAGTGGATTTGGGATTTTTGGAAAGTGGTCCTTTGTCCTCTGGCACATGGCAATAATGTGGCATGACAAGTAGCAAGGCACTGACGTGGCAAATGAGGTAGCAGTGATTTGGCAAGTGAGGTGATAGAGTCTTGGGATCCGTGCTAAGAAACGGAATTAAAGAGTTGACCGAATTTTTCTAAGGAATTACAGCATTGAATTTCGGCCCTTTGACAAGCTACTGTAGCCCGAAATTCAGCCCCTTGACCAATCTTTACCAGTGAGCTAAATGTTGACTCTCTCTCCCCTTTGACTTGATTTAATTAGGCATTGAATATGGTCAATAGTTTCACATTTTTATTGGAATATTAAGATGTACAAATTGATTAAATTAAACAATTTCTCACAAGGAAAGATTATCATATTTCCCCCTTGTGGGGTTTTGTCCCAAGAAAATTTTTGTGTCTCTTGTATTATTGTTTCATTGTGATCTCTACTGCTCTATTGAATTTAAATGGTTGAAATTTTCTTGAGTGTAACTGCTTGATGATTTGAATGGTCTACGAAGTTAACTTGTATCATTGGAAGGGGGAGATTGTTGTGCATATATTGTCATTGATGTTAACTGTAGTGTCATTGATGTCAAAGCCTAGCAACATGGGAGATTGTTCAATGTGTTGCACAATCCTTAATGTCATTAATGCAATAGTTTGTTGAGCATTACAAGCATCTTTCCTTCAGTTATCTGGATCAAATGAACATGAAAAGTATTTGGTTGGATAGTCATCTTGAATACCTTTCCAACGATATATGGCACTTAGTCTAACTCCCAACGAAAGAGGAGGAAAAAGGGTTTGAAGCACAAACAAGGTTCTAGGTAGGTCATGGTTCCAGACATTCTTAAGTATGGAAAGCAGGCCCCTCGTCGGCTTGATGCCAAAAGCACAAGTTAAAAGCTCAAGAGGGAGCACAACAACTGATGAGTGACTGGGCAGCAAGCCCCTCGATCATAGCTCTTGGTCGGCGAGGAGTTCGCAGCAAGTGCCCAAGCCCTTATCGAACCACCTAGTCAAATCAGTGTCCACACAATTGAACGAGCAATGGGCGGTGAGTGATGGATCGGCAAGGTGTTGGTCACAGCGTTGAATCACCAAGGAGTTGGCAGCAAGTGTCCAAGTGCTTATCAAATAGCCTGGCCTAATTGATGTCCACACAATATAATGGGTGACGAACGGTGAGCAATGGCCGACAAGGCGCTTGTCACAATGCTCAGTTGCCAAGGAGCTTGGCAGCAAGCACCCAAGCATTTATTGGACCACCAATGCTAACAATGTGCACACAACAAGCTTGGGAAACAAGCAACGAGTGGCAGGCCAACATGATGCAGCACACATCAAACATGACAAGTGGCAGGCTAATGACATGGCCCAATGGAGGAATGATACGTGGCAGTCACATGTACAAGATGACATGTGGCATTTTGTGGTCTTGACACGTGGCAGGTGGATTTGGGATTTTTGGAAAGTGGTCCTTTGTCCAGTGACACATTGCAATAATGTGGCAGTACAAGTAGAAGGAACTTACGTGGCAAATGTGGTGGCAATGATTTGGCAAGTGAGGTGATAGAGTCTTGGGATCCGTGCTAAGAAACAGCTTTGCGAGGCTCTGCAATGTTACATAATTTGGTCGGATTGGAACTGAAGCGATATATGGAGCTCAAGTGGCAAGCAAGTGGGCCCCACTATCCTCCATGGCATAGGCACACATGACAAAGGACTTCAAACCCCCACCCCCTTATTATAATTCAGAAAGTCAGGGGAGCCCGAAGTTATATCTCCATCGGTGGATTTAATTGGTGTATGAGGTTGACTAGTGCACATTGGAAAGGTGGGAGTTGTTTAAAGTGCATATATGACAAATTCCAGAACACACCCTCCCCCCCTCGCGTTAAGTGTTATATAAACCGTAGGGCTGAAATGGATTTTAGACTAAAAATTGAAATTAGATCAATTGGCATGCATTAGAAGTTGATGTGGCGTTAAAGCAATGGTCCTGCACTGGGTCATATGGTTACATGAATGCAAAATCAAGTCCCCAAGGAGTCGAGGAAATAAGCTTTATTCGGGTCATCTAGACCTGATTTTCAAAAGTAAATAAACCATTATTCGAATTACATGTCGGCCCTACCATAAATTGTGGATCCAATCCAATATAAATAAGCTAGAGATGTTTGGAATTGGTGTAGTGTATTTGGTAAAGTAAGAAGTCTTTTTTCGGGTATTGTGGTTATGTGGCACGAAAGGTGCAAAATAAGCCTATGGCATGAAGTCTGTAGAGGATGCATGATCACGAAAGAGGTCGAAGGATAATTTTAAAGGATGCCTGTGTAGCTGAGTTGAAGATACAAAATAGGGAGTAAGATGCAAAATAGAGGAGAAACACATAAAAAAAACACAGACCTGAAATTATAAACAGTTATTAATGCAGTAGGCCAACTATTAATTCAATTTTTCATTAACCTTAATAATTGCTTGTGAACTTTACTTTATCTTCTCATCAAACAATTATCAAGAAGAAAAACAGTGAAGACAATGGATACAGAAATTAGGTTCCAAGACAGGGGAAAACCCAAACCCAAACCTCAATGCCAAGACCTCCTCCTAGCACCAAGTCAGCCCTCCAAGAAACCCTTCCAATTATGTCAAAGTCAAACCAAGTCAACAAGAGTTAAACCCTTCCAGAGTTGCACCAAACTCGGAATTTTGGCCCTCGGCTACTATATTTCGAACCTGCAATAGGTCTACAACTTCGGCCCCTGCAACAACTCAGTCTCTTCACATGTGTGAGAGAAATTAGGGCAAAACCTTGACCGAAAACTCAATTTTTCTTCCTTCTAGCTTCTTTTCTCCTTGCCTTTCTCGACTTCTTCCTTGAATTTTGCACTTCATATCAAACTTGTTGATTACAAATCAAATTGGTAGCCAAATGAGGTCGAGCAACTTCTATTTAGACTCATCTATGGAGGTCAAATAGCCCTCTTTGGGCCGACTCATCTCTAGCAAGGTCGACTTGTGCTAGGAGGCTTATTTTGACATTCTTTACTCAAAACAAATTCTTTTACATGGTACATCTTGCCCAAATGGGTCTTATATACATGACATTGACTCTCTTGACTCATGACAGTAAATTTTATGACATGACAAACCCTAGAAGCATGAAAAACATGCTTTACCTAGAAGACCAATCAAATGAAGCATGAAACCCATGCTTGAAATAATATTTTTTCTTTCGTCTTTTGCTTGATACATAAGATATACATATTGACATGAGTATCATGACAATTATGAAGACCAAAACTAGTTACATTTTCCAGCGCTCCCTCTTAACTAGGGAGGTATTTATAATTGTACACTTGGTACAAGGTTATTCTCAAACTGAAGAGTCAAATTGGTAAGTCAGCTTTAAGCATCAACATCATGGACAGCATTATCAACATAGTAAGGCCTTAACTTGACAAGCTCTTTCTTATACAAGAGCATAATGTTGGGAGGCTTTACGTGAGATACCACACAACCTCTTCAAGGTACACACCCCATCCGGATGTTCACTAGGTACATCCTTGTAGGACTATTCTTGCCTTGGATTCTCAATCCTCATAGAATATCGGTCCTCTTTGAAGTTTGACCACTCTTATCTTGGATACCTATCCAATCCTCAAAGTGTCAATCCACTTCCTATCTTGGATTTTCTTTCCTCAACGAAATCACAGATGCTTATCTAGTCCTCCAACCACCATTCTCTCTTCACTGTTGGAAATACTAAGAGGAGAGTGAATCAGTAATTCTTTCCAATTAGTTAATTTTAACATTCAAAGCATTAATTATCATTAGTATCAAATAAATATAAATAGTCATCATTAGTAAACAACACCATTCAACAATGCACAATAATCAAGACAGTAGACAAATATTTTTAAGTGGAAAACCCCCTTGGGTTCAATAACCACCGAACAATTCTCAATATTTGTCTTCAAAAACAATAACATCAAGTTTTCAAGTCCAACTAAAGGAGGCTCCAACCCCCTGATTTACAAGCTCCAACCTGTAGGATGCTCCAACACCATGTTTACCAACTGCAACTGGGAGGACGCTCCAATGCCCTAGTTTACAGGCTCCAACCTAAAGATGGCCCAACACCCTATGTATCAACTGCAACTAAATAGACACTCCAACGACCTATGCAGGCTACAACCTGTTCTAGTACCAGCCTGCCACCCTGAAGTGTTCTTGGGCTCCAACTTGAAGGAGACTCCAGTATCTTGCCTTGCACCACCCTAATCAGTGGGTGGGCCACACTTCATAATTTTCAGACTGGACCCCCTGTGCTCAAATCAATATAAAGAAATAGTAATGAAAGTTTTGTTGATCTGCTCTATATGTATATCACGTCAACTCTTGGCAGCCTCACTGCTCAACTCTGCTCAAACCGACCACTGCACAATCGTATCTCAAACAATCTTCACCGTCAAACCTGCCTCTGCTTAATCACAATGCCAAACCAAACTCTGCCCAAGGAGACCTACTAGCATATGTCTTGTAGTTGGTTAGATGTAGAAAATGCCTTTATTGTCATTAAAGTATTGCTGCCATGTAAGGTCACTGTTCTGTTATTAATGGTTGTACAACAAGAACAGTGAAAACCCTAGCTCATGAACTGGTTATGTACAACTGTTGTCACCTATTGTTGTCATAGAGTAGAATCATTGTCATGTAGGGTTTCACAATTATTGTACCACAAGTTTGATATAGTTCAATAGAAGATTATCATAAACAATCATCACTATCAATCATGTATGCATATATGTCAATCAAAGTTTACTGTAGTCATGCACCTAGGTTTTTGTTACCATATCACAACAAACTTTGTCATCATAGTCAAATTCAAAGTCACATAAAAGATCTTTGTCACTTAGGAAGAGGATCGTGTCATATGTATCTATTGAACACATATATTGTTGTCATCATGCTCAAAAACTTATCATTAGATAATTGTTATCGAAAAGACAATCATCATTGTCATGGTTTCCAAGTTACTTTGCATACCAATGAACTTGCATAACAATTTGAAGTTCCTAAGTCACACAAATATTTCCCCAATGACTTCAACACAATTCATGTGATGTTTGTGTTGGAAATACTGGGGGGGGTTGAATCAGTATTTCTTTTCAATTATTATTTTTATCAGTTAAATCATGTATATTTAGAACACAAAAATGAACAATAGAAATAAATACTTATATTCATATAATCTTTACAATAAATAAGATACAATATATATAAGGCTTCAATCTGTTACCAAGCACCAACTTGGTCTTTTGTGAGGCTCCAACCTCTAGGGCACCAACCTTGGAATTAGGAGCACCAACTCCAAGGATACCAATCCTTCCAATTCTAAGGCACCAACCCCAAAGGTTCCAACCCTATCTTGTCAAGGTATGTTTGGTGGTCATTCTCTGCTCCCAAAATCTTCTTCACTGAATTCTGTCAATCTACAGCTTCACTGTAGTCTCCATGCTACATCATCAATGACAACCTGTCTTCATATGAAGGAGTCTTCACAACTATTCATATTGTCCACACAGAGCCTGCAATGTTACCTCATGATGATTTCAAATAGGCATCATGATCTTCAATAATGTTTCCGAGATTTATTGAAGCTTTCCAACAAGATATCTGGGCTAAGCCTCAATGTATGCATAAAAACAATTCTCTATTTTCAAGCCTCTATTTTTATTGTCACAATAACTACTTTAGAAGTGATTGTCGCAGTATCTTACTTCCAAAGAACATACTTACAAATACTTCAACGTTGGTGTTGTCTACTGCTCCCTTCAACTGATGACTGATGAAATCTTACTTGACTGGTTCGAGGTCAAACAGATCTTCGTCTTCTGTTGGTCGTTCAGCTTCCTTCTATCCTGCTGGACCTTTGGCTTTCTTTTGTCCTGTTGGACCCTCAGCCTTTTTCTTTTTCTGTTCTGTTGGACCTACAGCATACTCTATTTCTTCCAATTCTCTAACTGTGAACCTTTCCTTGTTCTCTGTTATAGATGCCTGATACGCGCTGACCTTTGGCTTCCTTTTTCGCTCGCTTGATCTTCGGCTTCCTCTACGCTCACTCGACCTTCTTTGCTCACTTGATCTTCGGCTTCCTCTGTCTCTTCGAGTTCACCAATACTCAAAAGACATGTTCATTTGGGAGAGAGGCTGACTTATGATATCAAATATTAGAATTATATCAAAGAGGCCCTTTCATCCACAGACTTGATTGTTCACGGAAATCGCATCACAAGAGAGGTTATACCCATATTGGAGATCCCACGTGCCACGTCATTCCTTTAATCGCAATCGCAACTTCCGGAGGTCTTTTACAAGTCATGCCCATACATACTCTGTCCTCCGATATCAACATCATTGATCTTCACATATCAACATGGTTAAAACCATATAATGGGTGGTCCCACCAGCGACATCATCACCTTAATTGCAATCGCAGTTTTTTGGAGGTTTGCACATAACACACTGATTTCACTACTGCCAACGGAGCAGATGCGCTGCGATCTTAAGCAATTGTTAACAACCCCGTCAAGTCCACAACCTTATCGCAATCGGCGGTTAACCATCGTTACATTTCTTCAAGACTTGTGACATGTGATGAATAAGATATTTCTTTAGGAGGTATTATAATGGTGCAGCAGGTCCGCATACATATCGCAATCGGTCGATTTAACATGTCATCCTTTTTGAACTTTGTTATTCAACGAATGCGATATTACCTTAGGGCTATTGCTATGACCTGTTTGGGTCTGCATGTATTATTGCAATCGCAGATTTAGTGTGACCTTCCTTCAAGACTTGTGATGTGAAGGTTCTGATACACGAGGATGCGATATTACAATAGGGCAGTTTATAATGGAGCGATCGGGTCCACACCTTATATCGCAGTCGGGGGATTCAATGTGACAAGCCTTTCATAACTTACGGTGCGGTATTCCAATAAGCTTCTTTTGATAACTCAACCGGGTCCACAACTTTATCACAAATGACGGTTTGCGGGACTTCAACTAGCACATGGATTAAAAACCGACCTTAACCCCCGCAGTTGACCGTGATCTAAGGGTTGAATATGAGATCGATAGTTACGATTGAGTGCGGGACTTGAGTCATACTTTCCTACCCCTGCTCTTCCGATAGTTGTTACTCCTGTTGGCTCTTTCCTCGCTGCGTGTTCGTCTTTGCTCCTTCTAATGAATTCTTCCTATCGGTTCTTCTTGGGCATATATTACATGCGATACTCCCAATATGGCTCCTCCGATGTTAACTCTTCTGATACTCTGCAATACTCCTCTGATATGTTAACTCCTCTGATATGTTGGCTCCTCTGATATTTCATGCGATATCTCTAATATGGCCCTTACTCTTGAGCATATGCGATATTTTAATAAGAACAGTTTGTAATAGACTCTTACTCATGGCTTGGCTTTCCTATGGCTTCTCCTCACTCTTCCGCTCTTACACTTTGGCTTCATGATGGCTTCCGATAAACTGCTTCTAATGAACTTTTCCGATATGCTTCTCTTGCTCCAATAAGTCTTCCTTTTACTACTGATAGCTCTTCTTTGATAGCTCCTGTTACTTCACGGATCTACTACTTCTGATGAACTCTTCTGATAGCTCTTTTTTTACTGCTCCTGTTCTTCACTTCCAATGGCTTCCAAGATGGCTTTGCTCCTTGGCTTCTTGCTCCTGTTTCTTCACAGATCTGCTCTACTTCTCCTTGGCTTCATATCATCATTCAATATCCTAGAACATTGTCATATTGACATCAATAACAATCTAGATCAACAGTTTGTCTTATCTACAGAAGAGATGTCTTCACGTACTTCTCAAATGCTCTCAGTGTTGATTTACACAAATTTCATTGATAGTGTATCGAAAGAGACTCCAACGGTAACTTGTTGGTGATGCGTTCACTGTAACTTTTGATTATATAATATATATATATATCTTATTATATATATAATATATATAATATATATATATAATATATATATTATATATAGATATAGATAGATAGATAGATAGATAGATATGTGTGTGTGTGTGTATTGGATGTTGGCTCATTGTTATAGTTTAGGGCAGACTAGGGCACAAACTAAAGGTCAAAACAAATGACATGAGGTGGCTAGAATAAACTTGAAAACGCGCATGTCAAATGCAAGCCTTGAACAAAGGTGGATTATGAACTGTATAGGATTGAAACAAGATCAATATCGATGTGAATTACCCTTTCTTACAGGGTTGTTCCAGCGGACCAAAAATATAAAGCTTAACATTGCAAGTTCGCAATTTTCAGAGATCAATAATGCCCACAAATCCAAGCCATGAGATATAAGGGACAGAGTTTGTTCCTTTTGTAGAGGGGTTTCTAAGAGATGCAATAGTTCCAACTTTTGAGGGAGGAATCTGAATTTCAAATTCAATTTAGTGGAGGAAATACTTTTTGAGGGTTTTAAAATTTTAGACCTTAATTAACTTAACAAAACCTTAAAACCCCTGTGTACCCTTGATTACTTGAAAATGACGATTTATGAGTGGTCTTTTGCTATAGGAATAATTGTTCTAATCTATGGTGGATGGCCTTATCGTATGGACTTTTGACTTAATCAAGGAGATGTTGCCACATTACCACCTCATGGGGTTTTAGTCCACGAACTGGGGTCTCCAACTTCAAACACAAATATCTCTCAAACCAAGAGGCCGCTCGGGGCATGCCACATACCACCAAAAACATCTTGACAAGGAGAATCCAATGACGAGGATCTCTAGAGAAAACTTAGTGATCTGCCTCTTCAAAAACGCTTAACACGTACAAGGTAAATCCTTAGTCCAGGGAATCCAAACCCTAGAACTAGGATTTCCAACCATCGTTCAATGGAGCTTCCAACTTGATGTAATCCAAACAAATATAAGAGTGTTCATTGACTAACATTGACATCAATGGCAAAGAGTGACTCCCCCTATCAAGTTGTCTACTTCATGTGGACCTGTAATCTGCTTGTTCTCCCCCTAACAAGAAGCCTTCTTTTGTCTTCCTTCAAGAGGCCTTGAACTATCTCCCGATGTCATACCGATTGCCACTGTTGACTCTGCTTATCAATATGGTCAACTTTTCCTACCAAAATTGTTATTCCACTGAAACTGTGCATGACACTTCTTCATATCTGCCAATTGTCAACCTGTCAATGATCAATGCAATTGTTGTTACTTAGACTCCAAGCTGGATTCTTCAAAATAATGTATCACCCAACTTGGATTCTTCAAAATAATGTATCACCCAACTCTTTAGCTAGATCTTCCTGAACCTTGTCATCATCCAATGTACCTATTGATTCTCATGACTTTTTGCCTTTGTGAAACTTAAAAGCATAACTACTAAGACTTTCTCATTTGCTTGATCTTCTTCCTTTTGCTTTCTTCTCCAAACCTTCTTGTATCTAATCTTAGGGTCGTTATTCATGTTAGATTTCATCTTGTACCTGCAATCGCCAGCTATGTGCCCATAATTACGGCATTTGAAACGTTCCACATTGGGCATGAACACATACATCCTGTTATCAAAGTCATCATAAAACCTATCTCGTGATCCTGCAAACTTGCTTCTGGGGTTTTTATAATGCCCTTGATAATTGTACTTGTCATAAGCTTTACAATCGCTAGCCATATGTCCAAAGTTAGTACATGAAAAACAATAACCATTAGACAAACCAGCATACCTAGATGAGTTATCTTGTATGGATGATCTTTTGTATTCATTCCTTTTTAGATGCAGTGTTGCAGTCCTTCGCTAACCTTTGTCCTTGATTGCTACAACCTTATTTCTTTGGAGCAACAACATTCTTAATCTTCTTGGGTCCTTCATCTTGATCAGTGTTCTCATTTATCTTGGAGCTTGTGCCTTTGTCACATGGAACTTTACCTACTCATTCTACTTTCATCTTCAACTAAGCCAATTCTTTATTTTCCTGTTAATAACCTGCAAGTGTTCTTTTTGCCAATCCTTGAACTTGTTGATTTCAATAAGAGCGGCATCGAGTTCTTTTTGCTTTTGAGCAATGTTTTTAAAACCGGAACCGGTGACCGGACCGGTCCACCTAATGAACCGGTTTACCGACCGGAACCAGTCTAACCGGGACTGGTTTGGTCTAAACGAACCGGTTCTAGAAAAATACATTAAATAATTATTTTTTAATGAAAAAAAAACTATTTTTAAGATTTAAAACCATGATTCCAAGCCAATAGAGACAAAATATGCAAAGATTGCTCATTTATATATCAAACCCTAAGTGACTTTTAGATCCAAACCCTAAATATCAATTCTAGGGTTTTACATTCAAATCTAAACTTGCTAGGGTTTCCAATTTCTCCCTAGACTCTCTACACATTAATAAGCTTAAATTATAGGATTAGGGTTTCTGAACTAGGGTTTACAAGAACTTAGATGTCACAAACCCTAGAACCAAAAAATGTTTTTTTTCTTTTGCAGAACCCTAATCTAATATGGATTAGATCTTGTAAGAACATAAATAATTATATGTTCCTTAAAGTCAAGGACCACATATCTTAGTTCTTCATGATCACTGGGAGCTGCTGCAATGCTTTGAAGCTTTCTCCTTGATTACATTGTCCAAGATATTTTTACTTCCTTAGCTGCCATGATCTTCCTATAAGGTGTAGATCCTCTTCTGTCTGACTTCTTCTAACACTGTTTTCAACAACAAAACTGCTTCCTCCAAGGATTCCTTTTAATGAGATTTCAAAGAATGATGGGCAATGCTATTGTTCTTCTATTGCTACAGGATCTCAGAAAGACTTTTCTCACAGGCTGGTGCAAGATGCTTGATGCTTCTTCTATCATTGATTGTAGCTTCCAAGGAGGTAAGATTACAAGATTACTTCTGGCAGGAGCTGCTACAAACTTCCTTTTTACTGCTTATTACAGTAGATCTTGTTCTTGAGAATCCTGTAGCTTTCTCTTGCAAGCTTGACCCTCAAATTAGGACTTCTACAAAACACAAAAACAGATCTAATCCTTCTTTAAAGGGTGAATAATGACATGACTAGTGTTATGGAGAGGCTGCTACAGGCCTGATATAAAATTCTGAGTATGACCCTATTATTAGGGCTCCACCAATCACGCTAATCAAACCCAATATACTCGATAAAGTAGAGGTTCTCTTCTATCTTTCAAGGTCGGCTTTTATATCACTGTATGGCTCATCCTTCTTATATATATATGCTCAAGACTTTTGTCCTTTTCCACAGGAATCTTGGCTTCTTCAAATATGTTGACTTCTTGAAATATGGTGAGTGATGCTTCATAATAGACCTTCCAGCTAGGCTTATAAGGACTCTAAACAACTCAACTTTAGTCTCTTTCTTGAGAAGGATCTTCACTGGAGATTCGGACTGCTATTAGTTCACAAAAGACATCTCAAAAATGTGATTCGGTCATCTCTGTAATGATGCACAGAACTTGAATTTCAGACCTTTTGAGGTGACACCAAAATTTGGATGGTGATGTCAGACCTAATGTGAACACAGATCTTTGCTTTCTCTTTCAAAGGATTCGGCCTAGTCTAGGCTTGTAGCCTAGCACTTCGGATCCCACAACCAGTGCTTCAAATTCCTTTGCTTTCCTATCTCAGAGCTACAGTCTAACCATAGGGAATGTGTCTTACAAATATGCCTAGAATGTTTAATTCTTCATTTGAATTTTCCTTCTTTGAGATTCAGAACAAGACAACACAACATCCGAGTTCAATTTTGCAAGAGGGAAGACAAATTTTGCAAGAGGGAAGTGGGAATGCCTAAAACCGGCCGGTTCCGTCCTAAACCGGCCGGTTTTTCACCGGTTAGGGCAAAAACTGGGCGAAGGGGGCTTTCCAACCGGGTTTTTTGGCCGGTTTAGACTGGCGGCCTTGCTAACCAGCCGGTTAGACCGGTAACCGGTTTTTTAAAACGGTTTTGAAAACACTGCTTTTGAGCAAGGTCTTCCTAAAATATGCCTTTCAACAATTTCCTTCTTTCTTTTGCTTCTTCTACGTGTAGCTTTAGAAGAGTGAACTTTTTTGCTTCTCTGTTGAGAACTTGTATCTGTTCCTTTTGATTTTCGTTTTCCTTTCTAAGCCTACAAATTTCTGCTGAAGATGCAACTAGTTCCTTTTGTTTTTGATAAACTTCAAATACGTACCTTTGACTAGATTCCTTTAGTTGTTTCGCCATGTCTTTCTCTTTCCTTTCTGTTTCCTAAACTTGGAGTTTCAAGAGAGACTTCTTCTTTGAGTGTGTGATTTTCCTTCATTATGTTCTTCCATGCTTTGAAGATATTAATTAATTATTTTTCCTTGTCCTCTTTTGCATCTTCATCCTCATCATTGTTTGATTCTTTGATATGAGGATCCGCACGATTATCAATATCTTCATCTTGACCTATATCCTTTTGACCTTCATAGAGATCTTGAAATTTCTCCCAAAGATGTTTGGTTGTTGAGCGTTGGCCAACTTTCACTTTTACGGTGTCTGGCAGAGTACCAAGAATTACATTCATGGCTTCCGTATTATACCTACTAGATTCATCGGTAGACATGTCTCCAGAGACAAGACAGTGCCATACATAATATCTGTAAGCCTTCAAATAAGATTCCATTCTTCCTTTCCATATCCAATATTTATATTCATTAAATATGCAAGTTGGTATACGAAACCGATTTTCTTCATATTTGGAGATTGTTACAGAACCTGAAACTTCTTTTGATTCTTTTGAGTGTTTGGTGGCTTGCCTCTTCAACTTTCCCATTTCTGCACTCTGAGATATGCCTTTCAGCTGTTAAGTTGCTACTAAAGGAACCCGCTCTGATACCAATTGTTAGAAATACTGAGAGGGATGTGAATCAATGTTTCTTTCCAATTAGTTAATTTTAACCTTCAAAGCATTAATTATCATTAGCATCAAATAAATATAAATATTCATCAACAGTAAACAATACCATTCAACAATGCACAATAATCAAGACAGTAGACACAGAGATTTTTAGGTGGAAAACCCCCTCCAGGTCAAAAACCACTGAATGCTTCTTGATATTTGTCTTCAAAAATAATTACATCAAATTTTCAGCTCCAACTGAAGGAGTCTCCAACTTGTATGACGCTCCAACACTCTATTTAGCAACTACAACTAGGAAGATGCTCCAACACCTTGGTTTATAGGCTCCAACTTGAAAGCGCTCCAACACCCTATGTACCAGCTGCAACTGAATGAACACTCCAACGCCCTGTGCAGCCTACAACTTGTCATAGCACCACCTTGCTACCCTGGAGTGTTCTTAGGCTCCAACCAGAAGGAGACTCCACTCTCCTGCCTTGCACCACCCAACTACCCTAATCAGTCGGCAAACCACGTTTCACAATTTTCAGACTAGATCACCATGCGCTCAAATCAATATAAAGAAATTGTAATGAAAGTTTTGATGCTCTACTCAGTATGTATATCACGTCAAGTCTTGGTAGCCTCACTACTCAACTCTGCTCAAACTGACCACTACAGGATTGTACCTCAAACAATATTCACCGTCAAACCTACCTTTGCTTAATCACAATGCCAAACCAAACCACTGCACAACAAACCCTAGAATTTGTTTCTACATCAGTGGTACTACAAACCGTAGCTATCACATCAACTAACAATTGCACAATATTGTTGCACTCACATTGTCATTGTTGTTGCTATAAGTAATCAATTTGATCTTTGTATCAGTCACTCCTGTACTCATGCACCTGCAATGGTCAATGTCACTATATGGCAACCATTGATGTCCCTGACACCAACACTGCAACGCTCACGAATGAATGTGTTAAAAGGCTCACGGAGCAGTTGCACAAACCAATGCTACAGTATCGATGTCGAAGGATGTATCAATCAATATGTTGTTTGTACTGAGGCTCAATCCTAGATGTCCTAGGTCAATTTTATGAACTTCTTGCAATTGTCTCAAACTCCGCCCAAGGAGAACCACTGGCATATGTCTTGTAGTTGGTTAGATATAGAAAATATTGTTGCCATGTAAGGTCCTTGTTGTGTTATTAATGGTTGTACAACAAGAAATTTCAAACCCTATAGCATGAACTGGTTATGTACAATTGTTGTCACCTATTGTTGTCATAGAATAGAATCACTGTCATGTATGATTTCACAATTGTTGTACTGCAAGTTTGCTGTTTAATAGAAGATTATCATAAACAATCATCTATGTCAATCATGTATGCGTATATGTCAATCAAATTTTACTGTAGACTTGCACCTAGGTTTTTGTGACCATATCACAACAAGCTCTGTCATCATAGTCAAAGTCAAATTCACTTAAAAGATCTCTATCACTTACGAAGAGGATCATCTCATATGTATCTATTGAACACATATATTACAGTCATCATGCTCAGAAACTTATCATTAGACCATTGTTATCAACAAGACTGTCATCATTATCATGGTTTCCAAGTTCCTTTGCGTACCAACAGACTTGCATAACAATGTGAGGTTCCTAAGTCACACAAATATTTCCCCAAAGGTTACTTGGGAGCGAGAGAGGAAGCGGGGAGCGGGAGCGGGGAGCAACATTTTCAAAATCTCCCAGTTTGGGAGTGATCGGGAGCGAATTTTTATATAATATATTTTTTGATGCATATATGTCAACAAAAGCATGTATATTGACTGAAAATACATCAACAAATAGGGCCTAGATGGCCTTGTTACCCACCAATTGTGGGTAGTATATATAGGAGAAACTTTTTCTCCTAGATGGTCCTCAACCAGCAGCCAACAACCCCTTGCAATGCCCAGATAGCTCGATGTGCCATTTTTCTCCGCCATCTAAGCCATCCATGTGATCCCTCACCCATATGTTATGAATGTATGTTTGAAGGTGGGGCTCCCGGCCCGAAAGGTATGGATTTTCATTAGTATAGTTGAGTAGTTTTCTTACTTGTCATGGGCACTTTTGAGCATGGATTGGTGGGGGGATTCCATGGAAAGAGTGGGTTAGGTTTGTACTCTTGTCTCCATTGCTTGATTTCATGGTTACTGTTGTATCCTAGTCTCGTGGGATCTCCTTTACTGGCCATTAGCTTTAGGGTTGGCACTACATGGGAAATCTTGATTTTGGTTGCATGGTCCCACTTCCCGATACCACCTACATTACTCCATCTCCACTTCTTCAGCCCCATTCATCTCTTGTCCCATCTAGGTCCACATAGGGTTAGCTTCCCCCTCCCCCTATCCACACCTTAGGTCAGGCCTGGAACGATGCCCCAAAGGTTGATGCAGCGAAGAGGAAAGTAAAAAGCATAATTTGGTCACTCTCAATAGGAAATGTACCATAAAATGCAAAAAATGGCCAAGACATACAAATTTAGCATGTGGGCAAAAGCCAAACATGAGCTCTACGCTTTATCCATGGCCATCACCCTGATTCCTATGGGCCCTAGATGAGCCCCCTCTATCATTAAGGAACCCATGATTGTCCCAACCCCTAGTGGGCAATAAACTGCTCCATCTTAAGGGGGTATTCACTGCTACATATTACACATCATGCTCTCATCCCCTAGAGCCCTGAGCAGTTGTAAAATAAAATCAATAAAAGGCAAAAGGCATCTGAAGAGGGGTGGAAAAACAAAGGTCAGGGTAACTCATGTACCACGATTTGCTCCCTCCTACACTCATATACCTAGGTGTGAGCTTCCCTTATTATAGCTACCCTTGCACCTTGACATGTGGTCTGGATGATTCCCCTGATCCCCACTCCATTCCATTATTATATCATTTGCCACCTACCATTTGAGGGATGTACCACGAACATGTCACCCCCTCTAAAGGTTGAAACCACCTAATAGGGTCCTTGGCTAACCCCCAATTGAGCTTGGAGACACTTGTACATACCAAAGCCCACTATGGAAGGACATGCCACCATGAAGTGCCCCATTGATTCCATGACTTGTAAGCTCTTTTACTTGATTATTCTAATGATTTGTTGTATTGGAGGGCAAGGGGACACATTGGATCTTATGCAGGATTACAGGTGGATTCCCATTTGAGATTTGGTCTCCCTATACAGGGTCTTATCCCTCCAGAGGGCCACATTAGCACTTGTAGGGTGAGCGTTGAGAGCCATGGGCCTTCACCATAGCCGAGATTACTTAATGGATCCCCAGTAGTGCTCATTGATTGCTCCTATTCCACCTTTTGGATGAAGATGATGCACCTGGTTCACCATGCTCATCCGGCTCCACAGATGTACGATACACTGGGCAGGTGTTCCAGAATCCAGAGGATTGTCCTCCGCTGCAGAGGGAGGTCTTATGTCATCAGTCCAGCCCTTACAGATGGTCTACAGACACTTCTGATCCATTTGGAGACCCATGAGGTTGTCCTTGTGCCCCCACACCCACTTGGGAGCACTATAGGTTCTTGCTTGGAAAACAAGGGGCCAACCCCTTGTCCACTATGTTTGGAGTCCATTTCTACATCATCGCACCCCTTAGACTTCATTAGGCCTCCTCAAAGGCCCGACGACTCATTTTGTTGACCATTCAACCCTCTTAAGAGGCTTATTCTTGTATTGTTGAGCTATTTGGTGGGATTGTCACCAAAAATATTGTTATTATGCATATTATTTTATTTTAGGGGCTC
Organism: Pinus taeda; assembly: GCA_000404065.3. Taxonomy (NCBI): domain Eukaryota; kingdom Viridiplantae; phylum Streptophyta; class Pinopsida; order Pinales; family Pinaceae; genus Pinus; species Pinus taeda. The sequence goes on along the minus strand of APFE031245067.1, from coordinate 264,826 downwards.
AATTAGGCCAATTTAGCTAAATCGAATTAGAGAGTGTATAAATAGAAGTGAGATGATTCATTTTCATCATCATCACTTGGATTGGATCATTTTCTCTTGTGAGATTTTCACTATTCTTTTTGGAGGATGAAATTGGATGGATGGATGAATTTTGATGTTTGGATCTCTTCATTTTTGTCTTGGAGCTTCTATATTGGCATATGATGATGATTAGATATATTTGTTCTCACATGTAAGTTCTCTTTTAATGCTATTTTGTCTTTTTCTTATGTCACATGCATGTTGCTAGGGAATTTACTATACTAGGCTGAAATTTGTTGCTTTTCTTGTGTGAAATGGTGGAAATTTGTCTTTTATTAGTGTTGCATCATGTCATGGGCCATGTTTGAATAAGTGAATGTTCCTAGAGATATTTTGTTAAAATTTTATCTCGATAAGCTATCACATATTGCATAATGAAGTATAAAGACCTTGAAGCAATTGTCCCATGCCATGCGAAATTGTTCTAGAGGCCTCCTTGACCAAGTGAAATCACTCCAAGCATTGGAATCATCTTGACTCCATTTCTCCCAAAAGATTAGGCACTGGTCCTCCATAGGTGATCACCAAAAAGCATAATCTTTATCACCTCTCCCTCTTTCTTCTAGGCCTAGCCTCCATAGGGGTCCTAGGGTATCACATTTGTCACAAGTTACCCATCAAAAGCATTCGATCTCCTAGCCTCTACTAGGAGCCCTCCAAATTTGAAGTTATTCTGATGGTAAGATCTCGAGATACTTCAAGCCCTAGCTCTGAGATTTTTTCTTGCCCTTGGCTAGTGAACTCATTGGGATCATTGTATTAATATTGTTGAATATTCTTCCTTTGATCCTCTTCTTCCCCTCAATTAGGTCAAGCATACCCTTGATTGATCAACTCCACCCCCTTGACCCAATTTTGGATCCACTTGGTCCTGTGCGGTCCCACGGGCTTTTCAAGATAATTTCACAAAGGCCACTTGGACTCCAAGTTTTCACAAGGATCTCTTGAACTAGGTCCCTCCTTCACAAGTCCTATTTGCAAAACCCTAGCCCTTGAAATCCCCTTGGCCCTTCTTAGAGAGATTTACACCTTGTTTCTCCAGCAAGCAAGCCACAAGATTGAGTCCCTCTTGTGAACAGGCCCTTAGGAATCACTCTTTACCCCTTCTACAGAAGAGATGTCTTCGCGTAATTCTCAAGTGCTCTCAATGTTGACTTACGCTAATTTCATTGATAGTGTATCGAAAGAGACTCCAACGGTAACTTACTAGTGTTGTGTTCACTGTAATTGTTGATTTTATATATTTATGTACTGGATGTTGGCTCACTGTTATAGTTTAGGGCAAACTAGGGCACAAATTAAAGGTCAAAACAAATGACACGAGGTGGTTGGAACAGACTTGAAAACATGTGTGTCAAATGCAAGCCTTGAACAAAGGTGGAATGCGAATTGTATAGGGCTGAAACAAGATCAAGATTGGTGTGAATTACCCTTTCTTACAAGGTTGTTCCACTGGACCAAAAACACAAAGCTCAACATTGCAAGTCCGCAATTTTCAGAGATCAATAATGCCCACAGATCCACGCCATGCAATATAAGGGATAGACTTCATTCCTTTTGTAGACCCTCGTTGAATTTCCAGAACCTATAACAGACATATGCCAAAGTGACCTCTCAAAACCCTCGGTCCTCTACAATACTTAGCCCCAACGAATCACCAAAGCACCAATAACATGAAAACAAAGACCCTTATCTTCAGATATTCGCTGCCTCTTCAAGAGTGGAGGTCATTTCAGAAGGATATTATTAGATCATGTGTTAAAATCATGCTTTGGATAGTGACATTAGATCTCATTTTATAGACAACATAAGTTAAGAGGGGCTTCTAAGAGATGCAATAGTTCCAACTTTTGAGGGAGGAAATTGAATTTCGAATTCAATTTAGTGGAGGAAATACTTTTTGATAGTTTTAAAATTTTAAGCCTTAATTAACTTAATAAACCCTAAAACCCTTATGCACCCTTGATTACTTGAAAATGGTGATTTATGAGTGGTCATTTTCTATAAGAATTGTTATCACTCAGGTTTTTCCCAAAGTTGTAAGAAAGGGAAAGGAGGCCAAAGTAACCACAAACCAATCTTTTAGATACAAAATCTAGCCAATTTGTATCCAGAGAGGGCTCTCTCTTTATGATTTAACTTTGTTTGAAAGGTATTAGGCTAGTTATGAGGTTCAGGGGTTTTGTTTGATTTTTGGGTGGTGAGATTCAATAGAGCAGAGGTGTAAGACTGAGTGGTTCAGTCCATTGGGCTAATGGAGTCAACGAGGATGGCTTTCTAGATTTGGTTTCTTAACAGAGGATGGTTCCACAGAGCAAGGTAGTCAAACAGGGAACAAATAAAGACTTGAAGCAGATGGAATGGGTTCAAATTGGGTGAAAGGCAGTTAAGAATCCTTCAACCTATTTAAAGAGGGAAAATAGATGATTACTGCTAAAGAGCAGTTTAAGAATTCTTTAACAAATAATCAACATGAAAGAATTAGGAAACAGGAGCAATTAAGATTCACACCGCTTATTTTAATTATGAAGAAAACACAGAGAATGATAACGGATGAAAACAGAGTGCATTCAAACATATTCTGAATTAATCTTTATCTTTATCATTCAGATTTTGAAACATAGGTCATATAAGGAACTAGAAAAACTTTAAAACACAAATATAAGGGACTTATTGGTCCGGTGGTTGATTCAAGAATATTGTGACAAGTCCCCTGCTTCAATTCTTCATCCAGTGAGCCCAACAACAGTTGATTCCAACAACTCTCTATTCCAAAACTCAATGTTACAGCAAAATCTAGGAATACTCATCAACCCCAAATACTTTGTTTGGGGGGGTATTTATATAAAATATCTTACAAAATATCTCATGGAGATAATATCTAGTGATGATTAATCGTTTTTTACAAAAGATAGAGACAAATATTCTCGAAAACAGGGAAAAGATAACCTGATGCCGTGCTGGCTGCTTCGTCTTTGTCGGATGTGCTGGAGGCAGGCTCTGCGAGTCGGTTTACAGCTGTCTTCCACTAATACTTTGCGCTGGCTACTCCGTCTTTGTAGGATATTCTTCAATCCTGATCTGATACACTTTGACCTGTTTGACCCTCATTCATCCTTGTCTATCTTATCATGGTAGAATAGCCCAAAATTTACGCTTCATCTAAGAGAAATTTACAAAATTTCTAACATATCTTCCCACCATTTCTGCTCTGGCAATTTATGCCTCTGAAGTTTTCTGAGAGTTTCAACAGTCTCTGTATATCTGAAGAAATTAGGCTGAATGGTGAATAGATGCTTTACCTCGTGCTCAATGTAGAATAAATTCTCTAAGTTGTCATAGAGAACTCGGCCAGATGGAAGTGCCTTCACTCCCGATGTACTTGATGATGCGCTAGCTTGACTTCCAGCATACTTATTCAACTTATCAACATAATCAATGTGTTTCATTAACTTATCATTGATGACCAAAGGACTTGGTAGCCTTTTACTCAGCAAAACTGTGAACTCCTCCATAAATGCATCAATTTCCACTTGCATATCTTGGCACCTTCTTTCTAAGTTTTGCATTAAAGTTCTCTTGGTTAGATCTTTTTTGATTTCCAAAATTGTGTCTGTCCTATCTTGAATGCCAAGTTGCCCCAGCTGTTCTGCATTGTGGGTGTTCAAAAAATGTATAAGCCAATTAGCTTCTTCAGGTATTTTGCCTAACTGTGCTCTTGTCTGCTGAATTACTCCGTGGGATATGTTTATTAAGCCAATTTGCTCATAGATCACTTGGATAGATGGCCATATTTCATTTATAGACTGGGTGACATTTGCCCAAAGGATTTTTCTGATCTCTGCCAAGGGCTTATCAAAGGTGAGCTCTTGTTCTAATGTTTTGACTTTACTTTCTAAGGCTTTAATCTCCCTAGCTTTTTCCACAACACTGATTTTGGAAATATCATAATTTCTCTCTGCCTTAGCCAATTGCTCTTTTACCAGTTTCAATTCTGACACTTGTAGCTTTAATTCTTCCATGGCCTTTACCAATTCTTCTGTGCTCATATTAGTACTGTTGCCTGGTGCAGCTCCTGCTGATGATGTACCTGTGATTATCTCTGTTGTGACTGCTAGGACCTTTGGGGCCAATATTGATCCAATTGTTGAGGGGACTGCAGTTGTGACTATAGGGATTACCTCAGGTGGTTGGGAGGTCGACTCTCCCTGCTTCTCTTTTAGTGCTTTTTCCAGTGCCTGCGCTGTATCGGTTAATCTTTCGTTGAGTTTCATGAGCAGGTCCATCATGTCTTCTTCTGATTTCTGCTCTATAACTTCTGCAGTCTGTGGGTGCCTTGAAGGAGGTAGTTTTAGCTGTTACCTCAGGGCAGCAATGTCCTCTTCTTTCATCTTGATTAGAGCCTTTATGCCTTTAGCATCTTTGGGGTCATGTCCCAGTTCAATGATGATCTCTTCCAATGATTTGATTCTGTTATCCTTGGCCAGAGAAGAGGCTTTTTCCAAATGTAGTTGAGCTGTTGTGTTGTCCAAGGAATTGTGTAACTAGTGGGCCAACATTGCTTTGTCAGTCAGTGTGGAATAGACCATTTCCTCAGCTTGCTTGTGAAGTTCAATTTGGTCCATTGGATGAATGTCTTTGGCTAGGACCTCCAAGTTTGTTCTGATGTAATCTGCGGCTGACTGGGGTTGTTGTACCTTTGGCTTAAAATAACTCATTAATATTTTGCCTTCCTTAATGTCATAAGCAGACATTAATCTTTGATGGTTTGCAGGGGTCATCTTCAGGTATTGCCCATAAATTTGAATTCTCACAGGATCATTTTTGGCTTTTATCTCTGTGAAAGTTCTATTAATGTCTGAGGCTTGTTTGCTCTGTGGCCTAGGAGAAGATACTTCTACACTGTGGTGTCTTTCTAGCTCCTGCCTATATGAGCTAGTTGATGTTTCTACCACTGGGGAAGTTTGTTGCCTGACTACCCTTTCTATCCTTTGGCTGTTTATGGTTTCTTCAATAATTTCATCTTCTGATAGAGGATTCAATTTTTGCCTCTTTGCACCTGGTTGTTTTGCAAGTCCACCTGTGGGGGGAGTGGCTTCTCTGTCTCTCTTACTGTTTCTTTCCTCATTTAGAGGAGTTTGCAATGCTGGAATTCCTGCTGCTTTAGTTTGGGCTGGAGGAATTTGTTCTTGTTGATCTGCCATTGCAGGTTGCTCTGCGTTTGCCACTTCTTTGCCCTTGGAAGTTCCTGTAACTGGTGTACTAGTTTCCTGTACGGGTTGCTGAGAAGTTCCAGCAGAGGATGTACCAACTCCTGATTGTTGAGGTAGCTTGAAAGATACCTGTCCAAAAGAGTCCAGGTCAAGGGTTTTTTCAAGATCTTTCATGGCATTTTCCATCCTTTCTTGCTCACTAATTTCTTCTATTAATGTCCCTTCTACCCATTCATCCTGACTAGCAAACTGTTCAATTTCTGAGATCCTATGATGTACATAAACTGACAGCTTGTTTTTTACCCTTCTGTCAGTTATGAAACTATTTGGGTCATACGGCACCCACCAAAAACTCTTCTTCAATTTAAGGTTTTCTTCTAAAATCTTCTCAGCATCTTGCCATGCATCCCTAGAATTGATGACATAAGGGCCTAACTGGTTTCTTATTCTTAGCTGAGCTTTCTTCTTTGCATTACAAAAATGGATTAAGTCTGCATCGATGATCTGCCTAAAATATTCGAATGCAAATAATCTCATGGGCACATATCTAGGCGACTTGAAAGGAAAAAGTTCACACCCATACATTCTGATTTCTGTGTGATTTTGGTACAGGTACCAGTCACCTACCCTGTACTGTTTAGAAAGCTACAAAATCTTCTTCATGTCACCAGTGATCCTAGGAGGGGCAGCTCCTATCAACAGAGCGGAGGCTGGATGTACAAATAAGTCAATGAATTCACTATAGGTATAAGGGGTTTCACAAGTATTATGGAAGACTGAGCTCCAGAAGATCACAGACCTCCTATTTCCTTTTGAGTCTAATTTCATGATGGGAAATGGAAAGTTGTCTGGCTGATAATATAACAACAGATAGTATATAAAAGATGTGTATTTGAAGACTCCTTCTCTATCCAAATTTATAGATTGATCATGGATTTTGTTGACAATAAAAGTGGCATAGTCATACTTAACAGCAGGGAGCTGTCCTGGAGTGAAGATTGATAACAGAACTAGGGTGATGTCATCAACAAATTCACTGGACTTAAATCCCAAGATCAAGGATATCATGTCAACAATGAGTTTTCCAGTTTCAGTGAACCAGGGATGCAAATAGGGAGGTGGGCCTTGGGGCTGGCAATTTGGTTTCATGAACATTTGAGCAATACGGGTTATCTCTGAATTGGGCAATTGAAATGCTTGTTCAAGTAAAAATCCCATGGAAAGACAAGCAAAGAGCTGAGTGGAATGGAAATGTATCATCTCATTGATAGATTCAGCAGCTATGGAAAAAATGATAGTTTGGGAAGGAGACATAACTGCTCTATGGACAGGGTCATAGTTAGCACAGCATTGGAAAGACATGGACTGAGGGGAGGAAGTACATGGGAAGGTTTGATTCCCACAGTCCAAAAATATCAAAGTTGCTTAGATAACTATCCCTAATTTGGCAGAAAGCTTGAAGATGGTTCATGTCACCAGATAAATCTTTTATTTGGAAATCTCTGTCGGCCAAGGGTAGATAATCTAAGTCTTTATGAGGTGCATTTATGGGCACGACATTCAGAGCTATGGGGGCTTCCATATTTGGTTCTTGTGTTTTCAAACTAGAATTTTGGCTTCTGTGGAAACAATGGACTAAACAGTAGGCTTGGGGGTCTTTTTATGGTAGCTTCGGAATGACTTTAATTTGAATTCGGCTCTTTTAGGTAAAATTCTCAGTGGAAAAACTGAAATTACAGGTTCACGAAGTGAATTGGGTAAATACATGTGTTTAAGAGGCAAACCGTGTAATTCGCAGGTTGAACAACGAACTGCAGAGCACGACGCTGAAGTTTCTTGGTCGGGTGGTGGACTAGACATAATTTGCATGGCGCACAATTCACAGGGAATAAGGGTGAAAATGACATTTTCCCATCGATTTAACGAAATTTGGTTTTGGAGGGGCTTTTTTTGGCATTTATTGAGCAGCTGACGTCAAAGCGATGGGACATTTTGTCATTAGCGAAGGGTGGTAAGAGGTTTACCCCGCACCGTTTTTGGGGTCGGGTGGTTTCAGACGAGGGGCAAGCGAGTAGGTTGAATGAGCGACGTGTGGCAGGGGTACGGCAGAAAACCACCGAGCGATCATGAGTTAAAAGACGGAGGGAAGGGAGGTCGCGATATCACCGTCGACTGTCGGATGACCAGGCGGACATCGGACGACGGATGGGAGTGAGACAAGGCGGGGAGTTATGCAACAGGTCCGAGTTAATAAAACATAATTTAATCGTATCGGACGCGTTTCGATTGGTCGGGGGGATGGTTATTAGTTAACCGAGGGTTAACTAATCCCGTAGTTTTGTCGTGCGGCAGGGAGGCTACTAATAAATTCCAAATGAATCTATTAATCCCAAAACACAACTTTATAATGGTTTATATACCATCGGGGCGGGAATTATGTAATACTCGGGGTTTTTAAAATACTTACATATTACGGGAACAAGGTAACTTTTTTTGGGATTTATATAATAATCGTTAGAAGTTAATATGAAATGAAAAAAACGAAAGCGCTAAGTTAAAGCTTTTTCTGCATATATTCAAACTTAGGCTAGAGACAAAAAGGGGTTTTTTAAGTGACATGGTACATTATTCCTAAGTAAAAAATAAGATTTCACTTAGGAGAACTTTATGAAATGAAACGAATGGCTTATGGGTGATATTAAGAACAGATCTTTATACTTTTGTGGGGAATTAGTGAATGTTCAGGGAAAAATGTAAAGGGGAGTTAGTCATGTAACCTTGCTTCGCTTGCGCTGTTTCAAGTATAATGTCTGTCTGGTACTTGTGATTAAAGTGAAAGTTGACACTTTGGAGACAAAATCTATCACAAGTATCATTCTGCAACACCATTCTACCCACTCTACCTACTTATCTGCCAAGATTAAACAGTTTGGTCAGATTTTATTCTCTATTTCTAAAACAGGAAATTCAAACATGAACTAGCCAAGATTAAACTGTTTGGCCATTCATCAATAGTGGCATAAATCAACAAGCTGCACACAATCAGATTATTACAGAAAATAAAGTAGTAGTGGCATTTTGGACTTGCACACTTTGCTGGTCTATTTTGTTTGGGGTTCATTTCTTTCACTTTTTTGACCATTTTTTCTTTTTACCCTTTGATTTTTCTTTTAGGGCATACCCTCTTTATATTTTTTTATTTTTTTATTTTTTGACAATATGGAAAACCTTTGCAACAAGAGAAGGTATGAACATATTACAGAGCTCATCAGTGTCAATCATGAAATATGACACCTATTGGTATAGGAGCATAACAGGGATAATTATTCTAATCTATGGTGGATGGCCTTATAGTATGGACTTTTGACTTAATCAAGGAGATGATGCCACATTACCACCTCATGGGGTTTTAGCCCACGAACTAGGGCCTTCATCTTCAAACCCCAAATATCTGTCAAACCGGGAGGTCGCTCAGGGCGTTCCACATACCACCAGAAACATCTTGACGAGGAGAATCCAATGACAAGGATCTCTAGAGCAAACTCAATGATTGGTTTCTTAAAAAACCCTTAACACATATGGGCTATATCCTTAGTTCAAGGAACCCAAATCCTAGAACTAGGATTTCCATCCATCCTTCAGTGGAGCTTCCAACTTGATGTAATTCAAACAAATATAAGAGCATTCATTGACTAATGTTGGCATCAATGACAATACCATTCAATATTCATGGCCTTCACTTAGACATACAGTTGTTAGTCCTAGCCTAGTGCATGACACATGGAGAAGAGAATACAAATGTGATGTTTATCAACACTCCCTCTCAACCAATATCCTTGCTCCTTCACAAATATTAAGGAGACTTCATACTCCCTCTAAAGTATAGAGGAGATTCTTTCACTTCCTTTTAATTGGGAAGCCATAACCACAAGCTCTCTAGCTTGTTTTCATAAGTGTATCAGCTATCAATTCTTTATGGAGTAGTTGCATGGCTCCTTCTTTCCTTTGTATCTCATCATATTGAGTCATGTTCTTCCTTCAATCTTGTGACAAGATTCAGGCCATCAATCTTGCATATCACTTTCCTCTAGTCATCAACAATGAAGGCATTATGTTGAGACTTATCAAACTTCAAGCTAGTCATAGCTCCCTCTTAAACTTGAAAGTGATCTTGATGAACATCGGGTTATCTTCTTACACTACTACCTTTCAATTCCAAGATGATGATGTAAACATTTTGACTACATAATTGCCAAAATCACATACTCAATCCATATGTTCTTTGAATTGAGTTCAACACCAACAGTTGAACTTGCCTCAATTGTCATCATGTATTCATGCAATATCCTTCCAGGAAGCAAAACAATATGTTAACCAGATAACCAATATCAAAATATTAATATCAGACTTACCTTACATGATGGCCCTTTCATCAAAGTATTAGCTTACATGACTCCTTCGAGATCAACATCCTTTTGCATGATCCATCTTCATATTGTACAAGGATCCTTCTCCATGCATTCATCTTAAATTGGGAGCCCATGGATCAAACTTGATTACAAAGCTATAGTATCTTCCTAGGAGTTGTCATTGTTGACTCCCTTTCTTTCTTCTAGAGACTATACTTAATGTTGATCAATATTGTCATATTTGTGCCATGCAATCTTGTGTGAGTCTGGATCTCCATCTATTCCAAAGCATGTCAAATTTCTTCTTTCAAGCATCATGCAGCCATATGGATGACTTACCGAGCACACTTTTATATCCAACTTTTTTTGCAAGATTCTTGTAAATATGAACCTTATCTTAGAGAAGAGCTACTTAAAATATGCATATCTTTGCTACCATATGATCATCTAGCCATCCTTTCTTGAACGAGCTTGCTTCTTGTACCTATTGAAGTTATGTTCCTTTTCCCAAAAGGACTTTCATTATGCCCTTCACGCTGCAACTTGAGCATCTGCATTCCTTCATCCTTCAGAAGTATTATTTCCATACTAGATGGAATATATACTAGTCATGTCATAATGCTATTTCCAAGAACCTTCCAAAATGATGGTTCTTATAGGATCTTGATGAACCCTCTTTGCAAAATGACCACCTCTAACATGATGTTAGAAATGTCTGGATGAACAACTATATGCAATATGGTTTCCATCTTCTCATTCCTTTGAAACTAGATGCCCTTTCCCAAAGCAATTAATCAAGTAGATTCTAATTTTCTACTATCATATGCTTCTATCTATGATGCCATGCTTTTACAAAAATCAAGACTTCTTCTAGAGTGCAACAATGCATGCTACTCTAGTTTCTACTTAATAAAAGAAAGACAAATTTCATAAAGAACCTGACAAAGATGGAGCTTCCTTCAATAGTAAAGATCCTTGGAATCCTCTCCTTTCAGCTTATTCTCAAGTTATCCCTTTTCTTCAACTATGTGAGCTTCACTTCTTTCCTTTCTTTTGTTGTTTTGCTTGTTTGGACAATCCCTCTTAAAGTTACCATACTAATAGGATCCAAAGCATTGAACCTTGGACATATCTATCCTTTTCTTAGACTTTTCAAACTTCCCTTTTTTTCAACTTCTTGGACCTTGCAATAAAGGCTTGAGACCTTTCATTTGATTTGGTGTCATCCTTTGCCTTGATCTTGGATTCTTCCAAGATACATTGAGCCCATAACTCATCAAATCATGTCATATCCTTCTTAGAGTAGATACTAGTTGCAAAATTGCTCCAATCAAGTGGCAAAGCATTCAATACACAATTGGTCATTTCAAAGTTGGAAAAAGTTTCCCCAAGCCCTTGCAATTGATCCCTTATTTGTGAGATCTTCATGAGATAAGTGGGCCATGTCTTAATCCTTTGATTTCCTTATTCTATATAGTTGATTTCTCAACGAAAGCTTTTGACCTAATGTACTTACAGAGTACAATTTTACCAACTTATCATACTTAGCCTTGGATGTCTTCAAATCAGCAACAAAGGGAACAAGATGATCTTTAATGGAATCAACAATGATCCTTTGTGCCCTCACTTCTGCCTTCTTGTATTTACTAACTCTTGAGTCTTCTCCTTGTCTAGTTCAACTACTTCACAAAAGACATATTCCATGACTTCATTTTTTTGTGAGTGCCAAGTCAATCCTCTTCTTCCATGCTACGAAGTTCGTTGATCCAACGAGCTTGTTCCTTTCCTTGCAAAATGTAGCCATGTGATTTGTAGATTGAGACATAGAAAACAATATGATACTTACTTGCCAACCAAGAGTTCTCCTTCTTGATGATGTCTCCAACTATCTTGATGTTTTGAAGATCATCAAAGAGACTTCAACGATGCCCTAGAATGAAGACTTCTAGGATGCCTAATAGTGTCTTTGACCAACTTCAAAGAGTGGATGATGATACCAATATTCTTTGATGCTTTCTTTCCTTCAAAGATGTCTTCCAACGAACCTTCAAATTGATGGTCTTTTAAGAGAGATCAGTATTTAAGATAATGCAACCTTCCTTCAAGATGATGGAATCAACTAGAGAGCCTTCAAAGAGAGCTTGTAATATTCTTCCTTAAGCCTTTGTTTTCTGAGAGCTTAAAGTAATATCCTTCCTTCCTTCAATGAGAACATGATCCTTCTAAAGAGGATGAGGTATTCCTTTTGCCCTTCTTTGCGTCCTTAGCAAATGATTCCCCTTGACAAACAAATCCTTCAAGATGATCTTCCAGTTGCCTTCTTTTGTTCACGTTAGCTTTGATACCATGTTGGGGACTGCAGTAGGGCAACTATTAATTCAATTTCTCCTTAACCTTAATAATTGCTTGTGAACTTTACTTTATCTTCTTATGTTTCTTTATTAGATCTTCTCATCAACAATTATCAAGAACAAAAACTAAAAAGACAATGGACACAAAAATTAGGCTCCTAGACGGGGCAAAACCCCTCCAAGGGGAAAAACCATAAAATATTTTCTCTTATTATAGAATCTGCTTCAAATGAGAAAACCATGACCCAAACCTCAAGACCAAGACCTGCTCCTAGCACCAAGTCAGCTCTTCTAGAAACCCTTCCAATTCGGTCAAAGTCAACAAGAGTCAAACCCTTCTAGAGTTGCACCAAACTCGGAATTTCGGCCCCCAGCTACTATATTTCAAACCTAAAGTAGGTCTGCAACTTTGGCATCTATAGTAGCTCAATATCTTCCCACATCTGAGATAAATTAGGGCAAAACCTTGACCAAAAACTCGAATTCTCTTCCTTCTAGCTCCGGCTTCTTTTCTCCTTGCCTTCTTGTTGTAGCGGCTACAACCACCCTCCAAAATTTTGCCTATGCTTCAATTTTGGAGCCTTCTTTCCTATCCACATGAGCTTATCTTGCACCAATCCAGGTATTCGTGCTTCAACTAAGACTTTTCTTTTTCACTTTTTTCTTGTGTTTCCACACTTGATCTTTCTAACTCACAAGTTGATCTCCCAACTTGGTCTCACAGCAATTCTGGGCTTACCTCCAAAAATTGCACAATCCTTGAGGGCAAGCAGCCTTGATGATGGGAATTGCGCAGTCCTGACTGGCAATCAACCTTGAGCTCAGAAACTGCACAATCCTTCTCTAAGCTCAGAAACTATGTATTCGTGACTGGTAGTCATCCTTGAGCTCAGAAACTACGCAATCCCTCAGTAAGCTCAGAAACTGCACAGTACATTGAGCTGGTGTTTCAACTTATTTTAGCTTGTAGAAGTGTTGTTCTAAGTTGTCGTTCGCCTTTCACAAGTGTCGCAACAGTTTTCTTGTTTTTGCACTAATGGTCGTCGTTGTAGTGACTCTCCTCACATACTTGATTTTCCCTTTGTTTGATCAGTTTCTCCACTTGATCCACATTGATTTACTCATACTTAGTCAGTTTTGCACTCAAGCTCGCATCATCATTCACTTATGCTCGTTTTTCACACTTCCATCGAGCAAATCTGCACTTTCCTTGGCCAGCTCTTGCCTTGCTCAGCTAGGCACTGCGCAAGCCTAAGGCTCAAGCCGAGAGCTTGGCCTCTAGAACTACGTAGTGTGCAATATAGGCTAGCCCCAACTGCGCACTGCGGAGTTCCAAGGGTCAGCCTGTCACCTTGGCCACTGGGTGCAGTCTCTCCCAGTCTCTACCCAGGTTGAACCGTGCACTGCGCAATCCCAAGCCTCAAGCTTCATCATTGGTTGTTGCAACTGCGCAATGCGCAGTTCCCACAGTCAGCCAATCTCCCTTGTTGATAAAAATTGCACAATCCTTCTCTCCAGTTCCCCGGTATGCTGCTTGATCATGCTTTGTAAGTAGATTTGTTGAAGCTAATTTTTACTTGCCATGAGTGTCCTTTTTGTCCCACAGGTACCACACTTGTGAAGCACTTCTCTCCAGCAGTCATTGTTACCATGGCACCAAAGAGAGCTGCTTCAAAAGACACCACTGGAAGCAGTACTAGGGAGGCATTTGAGCAAACACTAGTGGACTTGCCACTGTTGCCAGTATATGCAAACACTCAGTTGTTTACAGAAAAGGAGTCAACACAAACATGACAACAAGTTAATGAAGCTCTTTCAGCAAAGAGCCTTGAGGCAAATCTAGAGGACAACTCCAGAAGCAGCACCACCAGAAAGTAGCAATCTCGTACAAGATAAGGGAAAGAGAAAGGTTGATGATAGTCCAGGGGGAGAACAAAGCTGCAAGATGAAAGCAGATCCAATCCTTATGAAAGCAACTTTAGCAACAAAAACGAAGAGTAAGCAAAGGATACAGAGAGTCGAGCGAAGGAAGAGAGAAAAGCAGAGCTTGCAGGAAGCAGAACTGAGATTGAAGCAAGCAGAACAAGAACTGAAGGAAGAACAAGAGCTGGGGAGGAAAGAAAAAAAAAGAGAAGGAAAAGTAGGAAGAAGAAGAAAGGTAAGGCCCCATAGTAGAAGAAACAGTGCCAATACAGGTTGAAGAGCAAGAACAAAACTAGCCAGCAGTAGAGGAGGAGCGTGAACATATGCATGATCGGGAGCTTGCTCAGTAGATTGAAGACTTTATTGAAGTTGCAGATATGGAGTTGGAATTAGAGCCGCAGAATGAGGATGTCGACCTGATGCCAAGCGCACTGCAGGTCACAATTCAGTTTCCATGACCTCCAGCAACAGAGTTAGCTCCAATCGACGAAGGGGAAATTGTTCCTCTTGATGATGATCTAGTAATGGGCTTATACAATCTATCGTATGATGAAAGACAAGAAGATTGTGCAAACACGAAGAAAGCATTTTTCGGATGGCCTCGCATCGCCTACATTCATTATAGAAAGGGTGATAGTGGCAGACACCAAGAAGAATCCAAATGCCATTGTCGAACCCAAATTGGCCTTCGCATGTGGAGCAAGATCGAACAACCAGTCTTTGATGATCGGGAATAAGCAATTGGCACAAGATTTACAAGCTGCCAGGCAAGAGGCAGAACAGCGTGGCGTAGCAGTACAGAATGTAGCTTCCACACAGGTCCACTTGGAGGAGATCAGAACAACGATACTCGTTGAAGTATCAACACTTGGAGAGACCATGCGGGACCTCTATGAGGAGCTCATTACCGTACATAAGGCAGTTGTCTGCTTGCATGGCTTGCAGCAGCAAAGCAAAGACTTCGTCAAAACTCTCAGGAATATACAAGTTCCCATCGCAATCGTGCATGAATGGACAATATGATACAAAGGAGCACCACTTAACTTGGGAAAGAAAAATGAAGCCACGGGCAGAGCTAGAGAAATCGAAGGTTCGAATGTTGATTCAAAACAACAGGCAGCTCGCCTCTTTCCTTAGTAGTATTCAGGCCTCATATGTACGGTTATACAACAGTTTGGATGTCTTGGTGAATGCACACAAGATCCCCATCAGTGGGTCCGCTCACCAAAGCTAAACCCAGGAACCAGGTTAGATAGGAGATCAAAAAGTACTTGGAGCAACTGAGACAAATTGCCACCAAGAAAGATTTGGAGTTGAACAAACAAAACATGCAGAACTACATCGGTGGAATTTTCCAAATTAGAACAATGTTGTTCATGCTTCAAAAAGAGGTTGAAATCGGTTCCAAATCATTGTACCCGGATGCCATGGAGGCAAGAGTCTGCTTCTAGCCAGACACCATTACGCAGTTTGGGAATGGCATCGCATAGTATCGAGCTTGGCACCAATATGAGACTAAGAAGCATCAAGTGGAAGTTGTTGAGCTAGAGTTTCCCCAAACTCAAGCATCATGGTGCTTTGTCTTATTAGGCTATCAAGTTGTCTCTACCCTATTTTGTCTTATATGAGTACAAGTGTAAATTGTAATATTATTTGTAATTATGTTGTAAGTGAAATTCCAACTGTCAATATTGGAATATGGAGAGTCATGATGTAATGTAATGAGTCATTTTGTAAAGAAGTTGAAGAGTCATGAGGGTAGTCTAAAGGTCACAAAGGGGAGTTGAAGAGTCATTTTATAAATAGAACCTCATAACTCATGTAAGGGGCTTTGGGAGCCAAGCTTTTGGCTAGGCTTAGGCTTAGAAGGAGCTTAGGAGTATTTTGAAGAGCCTTGGATTCTTCGTAGCGAAGAGCGAGTATACTTCACTGGAGGAGCAAGTGCTCGACTTTAATGTTCCACTATTGGGGATAGTGGCCTGTCAATGGCATATGTATGAATGGAACTTTCACTTATAATAATAAAATTAGAGTCGGCACGCTTTCATGCATATGTTGTGAATATAGTAGGACTGTTCTTGTTGTATTTACAATGTATGTTATTTAACTTACGCTTATGCTTATGAACTATTTCATTTGCATTTGTATGAATCTTGTTGAATGCGTGTTGTTGTATTAATTCATCACTTTAACTTGCGAACTATTTAGCAATTTAGCTTGTGATGACATTATGCTCGTATGTTTCTTTCAAGTTGTGTACTATTACAAGCTTCCAAGGGACACGCTTCCTTTCCCCTTCGTGTGTTGGAACCTTCGTGCTTCACACTTGACTTTTCCACAAGGTCACACACTTGCTCTCACCCAGAGTTATTGTACTTCACTCTGTGCATTTTCGCAGTCAAGGCATAACATTACCACCCACTGCTGGGACTCTTACTCCAAACGATGTGAGGTCTAGTTGGGACTTCATATCGAGGAGATCCCCTGAATGTTGGAGGGTCCAACACTGTCAACACTTTCTGTTGAAATTTGGTACCGGAGGACAGGTTGTTCCCTAAGGCTTTGATCTTTGGCCTAGGGAAAAGTGTCCAAAAGAATTTAATTTTTCTCCTAAAGTGACTTTATAAGTTTTATAAAGTCAAATCTAATTTAAAAGTGACTTTAAGTGATAAAGTTACTAAAGTCTAATTTTAAAGTGACTTTAATAAAGTCAATGTAAAATTAGAAAGGAAAAGTGACTTTGGAAATAAATGACTAAGTGGGTCTTTATTAAAGTGGGGTGAATTAAAAAATAGAAAGTGAGATTTAAATGCGTATTTAATCTCAGCCCTAGATCTCAATCTATTTCAGCCATTGGATTTAGGGGTTCCTCAAAAGTCACTTAGTGTTAGATTAAAGGAGGGAAAGGAGGAAAAGGTCATTCATTCTTTCATGAGCAGATTGAGAGAAGGAGAGCAAGAGAGCAAGGGAAATTTCTGGACAGGGAGGAGAAGGAGGCAGCAGCTTGGCGCACATTCCAAGGCAACATTTCAGCAAGTCTGTACAGTTGAGTGAGCACGCAGTGAAAGGCAGATATTGGGCAAGATTTTCTAGAAATCCGTACAGCGAGTGCACAGAAATCGAGGAGCAGAAATCCGTACAGCAAGTGGTTGTACCTTGGCACGCATTTCTAGACAAATACGTACAGCTGTATTGTTGTTTTTCTGCACAAAAATCAAGGAAAATTGTACAACAACATTTATGGCAGTTGGCACATTTTTCTAGGCAGTCCATACAATAGCATTTAAGGCTGAAATTTGGGCACAAAAATCGAGGAGGCCTTACAACATTTATTGCTGTTCTGTTTTGTTGTTTGCAAGTTTTTCAGTTGGCTATGAGGCACGGAAAACGAGATAAGTTGTAAAAGTTTGCTTGCTGATTTTTTGCTGAATATTTCTCTTACTGTAAAAAGCATTTTCCAGAAATAAGGATTTTTCGAACTAGTTTTCCCCAAGAGTTGTAGGGGGTTTTTCCAGGGTCACCTTGACCAAAAATCACTGTGTTTAAATGTGTTGAATGGCTGTTTGTATGCGCTGATTTTTATTTCTGCATTTTCCAGCATTTTGTAATATTTCCAGAATTTGTGTTTTCAGCAAAATTTATTTTCCAGTTGTTGAATGTATGGATATGGGAAAGGGCATTTAACTATTTTGGAGAAATAAGGTGAAACTGAAAACCGGGGTGGGAAATGAGAAATTTTTACACTTTCTCGATTTCTTCCTTGAATTTCGCACTTCAGATCAAGCTTCTTGATTGCAAATCGAATTGGTTTCCAAATAAGGTCGAGTAGCTTCTATTTATACTCATCTGTGGAGGTCGAATAGCCCTCTTTCGACCGACTTGTCTCTGGCAGGGCCGGCTTGTGCTAGGAGGCTTATTTTGACATTCTTGACTCAAAACAAATTCTTTTACCTAGTACATCTTGCCCAGATGGGTCTTATATGCATGGCATTGAGTCTCTTGACTCATGACAATAAATCTTATGACATGACAAACCCTAGAAGCATGAAGAACATGTTTACCTAGAAGAACACTCAAATGAAGCATGAAACCCATGATTGAATATAATATTTTTTCTTTCTCCTTTTGCTTCATACATAAGAAATACCTATCAACATCAGTACAACTTCAATTATGAAGATCAAAACTTATTACATTTTCCAACATGATTATGTTAAGCATTTCAGGTTGGTGCATGTGTTTCTCAGGGGGTTGGTGCCAATAAAGTATATTAGGGGGTTGGTGCCTCCTTCTGGTTGGTCTCAGCAAAACATTTTAGGGGGTTGGTGCCTCCTTATGGTTGGTCCTATAAATTCAATGTAACAATAGGTTGGCGCCTACAAGATCATTCATTACTAAAAGAAGTTTCATATATACATATATATGTATATATGGTGTATTTTCATGTAGTTGATGTGATTAATATTATATGTGTATTGAAGTGTTTTGATTGGTTAAAATTGGCCATTATACTAATTCACCGCCCCCCCCCCCCCCTCCCCCAATGTATATCATATTTCTAACAGTGGTTTCAACCTCATTCGATTTCATATGGAGAAAGTGCAATTTTAGATTCCATTCAAAATTCAGTAGACTTAATAGTTTTCAGGATTTCAAGATTGGCAATATTGCAACATTTCTACTAGATTTTGTGATGTATGAGGGTATGGAAATGACATTTAATCAAGATTACCAATCCCTCTATGCACCTCGATGTTGAACTCCTCTATCATGACCCTAGTAAAAATGTACACTTCGCTCGAACAAAATCATTGATTAGGATGTTAAGCTTTTTCTTTCTTATTTTAATGCTTAGAGGGTGATCTTGATGAGGAGGATCCCAAATTAGGAAATGATTTTGATTTTATGTTTCTATTTGTTGTAGCATAATTTCTTTGCACTGTAGAAGTTATTTAGAGCCTCTCTATTGATCTATTTTGATTCAATGATGGTTTGCACTCAGTGTTATTTTGGTTATATGCACCCTTGCTATATACATGAGAATTTTGCATATTTGTATATAACCAGCCTAGATCCACCTTCACTCCAGATCTATCAAGTGCTGAGAAGATCAAATCTTTGGAGGTGCAAATCTTTCCTCAAGTTTTGCACTCAAAAAAGAGGTTTGCACCTTGAAAGATTTGATCCCTCTCGACACTTGATAGATCAGAGTTAAGATGGCTCTAGGCTAGTTTAAATATATATATATATATATATATTTGTTTTATTTTTTTAATTTAATTTAATTTTTACTTTTATTTTTATGTATTTTGACCAAATCAAAATATTTACATAACATTACATCATCTCTTCCATACTAGGTTGGAGAGGGCCTCTCGGCACAATAATTTGGATTAATATGGATGCACATGAATTGTATGTTCTTTTCAAAATTTGAATATCTTATGTAGTTTTTGGTCGACCAATCTTTTGGCCTGGTTTTGATAACATCGTTGAGTATGCTGTAACCATTCTCCATCAAGTAAACAAAGGAAAATCCATTGTTTTTATTGCCATGATTCATCTCATGAGATACGTTTATTTTTATTTTGAAATGATTTTGTATCATTCTATTAGATCTTATGACTCAGGACAAATATCATATTTCAATATCGATATCTAATGTACCATTTGACATCTTACACATCTTATATATTGATTTTATTTTCATATTTATGTAGCAATGCCATTATGTGATGTTGATATTGCTTTAGAAGTTAAAAATTTGCCCAAAAAAAGAATTGTATTTGTAAGTCTCCCAATAATTTTTTATAATTTCCGATATTTTCCCTGATATTGCCGATAATTTGAATTCTGGAACCCCGACGATAAATTGTCGATACTTTAATTTTGGGCCCTGGCGACAATTTGTCAATAACAATAAATGTAACATTGCTTAAAAGGCTAACATGCTTATCTGATCTGATGAACCATTAGGCATAACAGATGTAACCTCAACTTTAATCTAAAGTCCCAAGGAAAAACCTAATATAATTATGCACTAAATTTGCATTTTATAATAGATGTATGGTACAAGTTACTAATAACCTAGGCATGTTACTACTAATCTAAGTGTTTCTGGTATGTGTTCCAGAGTCCTACAAGCTCAGGCATGTTAAGGACGCATTATATAGTTTGGTGTTCCTGCAAGCTCACACTCAGGCATGTTAAGGATGCATTATATAGATTTCTACGAGCTCATGCCTATCAAGAGTTCATCATCTAGAAATCTTTCTTCTAGTCCTAATAGGAGCCATGTAAAAGGAGTTGACTATTTGTGTTAAACAACTAAAGCAACTACTATTGTGTGGATCCCCTAACCTTATGGCCATAGCGTAGTCTAAACATTCTACGTTTTTTCTCTTTCCAGGTATATTTTCTGATCAATTTTGCCCAAATCCAATTAGAATTTCTTGAAATTGCAGATTTGAGTTGTTGAATTTGTATAATCCAAGTGCCCCAAGGGTTTTTTAATGATTAATTCATTTATGTGTTCAAAAATGCAATTTAAACAACAAAAAATTGGGATATCACCAAGTACTGTTTCATCAAATTCCGGTGAAAAAAGGCCAAAACGTAGAACATTTAGACCCCACCTATGACCATTACCATTATTATTTCTTCTTCATCAAGCAACTATACAAATTTTAGTCTTCCAAGATTACAAAGACGCAAGAGACACAAAAGTTTAGGCTCAAAACTAGGGCAAAACCCCACAAGGGGGGGAACCCAACAATCCTCTTCTAATAGAATCGGGTCAAAATGAGATATCCAAAATCTAGACCAAGACTTCTCCAAAGGTTCCAAGCCAGCCCTCCTCCCAAGTCAAAGTCAACGGAAGTCAAATGTAGTCAAACCTTCTTCAAGCTGATCAGAATTTCAGAATCTTCGGCCCTGCTGCAGAGGCTGAAATTTGGCGCTGTGATTGACTCAGAAAAATTACAGAACTTCACACAAGTGACAAGGCAGAAAAGGATTCAGACATCTCTTCTTCCTTTGATCTTGCTCCTTCTGAATTCAGCGTTCTTCTTCCTTAGGTACAGAGATTGAGTTTTTGTGTGTGGCACTGTGGTGTTGTCTGCTCTCCAAAGAGGTCGAGTAGACCCTTTATATAGCTATCCAGAATGGTGTAAAACTGCCACACAGGCCGACTTTGACAGAGAGGGAATACTTGGACCTTTGTTTGAGTCTTTATGACAAAAATAAAAATTATTTGTTTAGAAATTTTTCGGCGAAATCACATAATTCATCATTTGTCGACGCGTTTCGAACCAACTAGTGTGGTTCATCGTCAGGACAAGTTGAAGATATAGATCCAGTTTAGCGTGTTAAATAGTCTAAGCAGAGACTCCAACGGCTAAAAAAGGACTAACGGCTACTTTTCGACTCAAGGGCCCCAGTCAAACCTCCTTTAACTAATTTAATATTAATATTCTTTATATTTACTATTATATTTATGGAGCTACGAAAACCAGGGAAAAAATAAAACAGATCAATGGTTAGTTATTATAATTGATCCATTTATTTATTAAATTAATTAATTATATATAATATAATATAATATTTCTTTTCAATACCTAATATAATACTATATTAATGTTTAGTAATTAAATATTTTATATATATTTATATAAATATATTCCCATTTAAATAACTAGATCAATGGTTAGTTAAAAACTAAACCATTAATTATTTAAAATATTAATTATATATATTATATATATATATATATTATATATATATATATATATATATTAAACCTAACATTCTAATAATATTTATTTATGTTTAGTTATTAAAATATTATATACATTATATAAACTATTACATAAAATACAAAAAGAAAAAAAAAAATTTCTTATCTTACTCTTTTATTATTAGTTTAAATTAAAAATAAATAAATGAAATTTTTAATAAAATAATATTAATCAGTTACTTTATTTCGAAAATACATATTTTATTTATTGATTAATTATAAGAATATTTCTAAACCTAGCAATAGGTTTAAAAATCAAAGGCTAATAAAAAGTTAAATACATACCCTACATTCTAAGGATAGCTCAAATTATTTTTAATTATTCGTTTACTAAATAAATTATATATATTATGCTAAATATTCTTAGGTTGTCAATAACAAATATATCATAACCAATTTTAATGGTAGGATTACAACTAAATTAAATAAGCAACGAATATAAAGGGATTAAATCATACCATAAGGGTGATAATTAAAAGGGGAGCGAATAAAAATTATTTTTCTTCTTCTTTCAAGTTTCCAATGTCAAATATGAAATGACTCAAACACAAAATCCTTCGACTCTTTTTTATTTATAAAGCATGAAGAACATGCTTGATCGAAAATAGAATAATAATAATAAATACATCAATAATTATATTGCATTATGAAGACCGACACTAGTTACATTTTCAACACAACATATCTTGTTTTAATCATGTATTCCGAAAGTTAAAAGATGCTTCAAATGTGAATATTCTTATTTATCTGTCATGAATAATTTGGTACCAACTGCCTTACTGAATAGCCCCATTCATTCAATATAGGATATAATGATATTTATGAATTTCTCATTAGATGATTCCACTTTTATACACCTTTTTAAACAAATTTGTTAGGAACAAATGTAAAACCACTTAGCCAAATCATTACCATTGACTGAAGAAAACCTTAACCAGCCTAGATCCATCTTAACTCCGCATCTACCAAGTGCCAAGAGTGATCAAATTTCTTTTCACTCCAGAAGAGGTTTGCACCTCAAGATATTTGATCCCTCTTTGCACTTGGTAGATCCGGAGTTAAGATGGATCTAGGCTAGTCTTTCCCCCTTCAAATAGGTTATATTCCACATGAATACCATGGCTTTAACTAGCCTGTATTCTACATGAATATCATGGGTGAATACCATGGGTTATTTTATTTTAAAGAATGGTTATTTTTGTTTTTATTTTTATTTTATTTTTGTTTACAGGACAGAACAGGAGATTACAACATCTCTTTCATACTAGGCTGGAGAGCACCTCCCGGCGCAACTAACACATTGCATCCTTTATGAAAAGGTGATTAATTGCATATATTGATCATTATGATTTATCAACTTTCCCAGTTATTTAGAGAACATTATCCGCATAGAAATCAAAAGCATGCTTGTTTGGATTTTATATCAGAACATGTAGTTTTTTTCTCACCCCAGCTCGCATTTGATTCAGTCCTCCATTGCTTTGAACCAGCAAATACCGACCCAAACGTTGAGGAGCTGACCAATGCAAACAAGCATTTCAGCATTTCAATTGAGAAAAATAAAACAGCTTTCATGTTCAAACGAGAGATGGATGATAATATAAAGGCAGCTAAATTGCACTTCACAGTACATATAATGATTTTCTCAGATCCCAAACACAATAACGTGAAGAATCTATCATATCAGGAAAGTTATGAAACTTGACCTGTAAATGGGTCCTTTTGTATATATTTCTGTTTTCTAAACTGACAACGTGTACCATGTTATCTTTCTAAACATCTGCTGAACTCCTATATCACTTGAAGTCTTGAAATAAATTAAACGGTGTTAATTGTAAGAAGAAAATACAAAACAAGGGATATGCAATGGTGTTTGATGGGAAACAATATGTAAAATAAACGAATGCACACAATTGACCAACCTGCATATGACTTGGTGGGTTCAACGCAAGGGCCAAAACCATGCCCAGATGGAGCCTTCCACAACTGTTTTTCCTGTACCTGAGGAAAGAATACACCCCAGTAAATACAAGAATTCACCAAAAAATCCAAATGTCTTCAAAATATACAATCACTTAAAGCCTGAACATGGTCTGTATGATGCATTGATTTCTGAAAAATTGCCATAATTCACTCCTCTATGTACCTAAGGTATAATTCAGATGCAACTTCTAATTGGGACCATTAAGCAGGGAGATGCCTATGAGCCAGGAGGACGTACCCTGACTTGAAAGGGAGAAAGGTATTTGAAGTTGTCAGAAATCATGCTTGATCCGAGGAACAATACAAAATCATTTAAAATAGAAACAACATAAAAACTATTTAAAATTAAAATAAATTTAATAGAGCAGCTTCATAGGTCTAGTAAGGAAGCACATACAGCTTAAAGCAGATAGCAAGTTTCAAAACCAAACCCTCCCAACTTGTAACAGAGTTATATTCAATCATGGTCTAGACACTAAACAACTGCATTGGGTGCAAACAACTTATCATGTCAATTTCTATAATATCCTAGGGCAATTTTTCTTCCTAGGGCGTCTTATTTTGGCTAGGGTTTTCACAACAAATTTCCTATTTTCATTTATCAATGAAATATATAACTCATTTAGTAACACAGTACAGAGATAATCAGTACCATTGCAACAATAACACACCCCAATCAATTAACGTGTAAAACAGTTGTTCATTAACACAATACTGTAAAACCTCCAGTAAAATGATCCAGAACAGGATTCAAATCCAACAGAACTAATGATGAGCAACTGTACTTTTCTGGCACTAAAAACATAGTCTGAAAACAGTACACAACTATCACTTATTGCAAGCCTGGAATTCCGAACTGTCACAGAGTGAATGACCTAGGGTTCTGAAAATTAGGGTCTTGGAAGAGCAGCTGACTGCTGGAGATGAAGAATGAACCCTGTTTCAGGGCCTAGCTTAAACCCACCCTCCGAATATTTCTCAGAAGTCTCCTCCTCAATGCTATCTGTATAATTTGGGACCGATACAAAACTCACCAAGACTCTTCGGTCTGCTTGTGTAACCTTCTGTTCAGGCCCGGCGTCCTCGAATTGCCTCAGATAATTATCACAAACCTGCTTCAGTACAATTTCGCATGTATTCAGCCAAAAAGGGTTGTGCTCTGCCTTAGTATACTCGGTTTTGTGGCCTCAGACGTTCCCAGTTACTTCAGAAATTTCGGCCTACTGGCCCCAGGCACAACTGCAGCTACCTCAGGTGAAACTCGCACAGATTCCAACCTCAGACAGATTTGTTTTTGCTTCAAGATTCTTTCTCTGTTCTGCCTCAATTAACTCATCTTAGCTTCAGAATTTTGCCTCAGCCTTCCCCACAGAATCCTTGCTATTCCTCAGACAGAAATTTATCGCTGCTTGCCAGAACAGAATAGAATAGAAAGACAGATTAAATTAACTAGGGTAGAATCTTTCACCACCAAAATTAGTAGTAGAGAAGGGGTTTTAACCCCTCAGAGCCACAGCTCAAGAAAACAGATGATTTGATCCACTATTGATGATGATTGATTTGACCTCAACTCTCCTCTATTTATAGATTTTCTATGGGCTCCAAAATGTGAGGGGTTGTGGGTGCAACCCCTAATTTTGGGTTTTTTAGCCCCAGTTGACCCAACTTTTGACCAATGTTGCCCCAACATAGGAAAAATTGGGTTTTTTACCCCTTTATCAAGACTATAGCCTATAACGCAGCGGAGCGCGGTTTTCTCCTTTGTTCTTCATGAAAAAAAATCCACAAAACCCCAATTAATACTTCCACCGCTCTTGGAAAATCCACGCTTCTCAATGCTCAATTCTGCAAGGCAAATTTTTTGTGTTTATGTATTTCAAGATTTAACAAGCCACACAACTTAAAGGGGCGGCCCACACACTATCCCCAAAGTTTACACGAAATGTATATACAAATTCAAACTCACCCAAGCAGGTACTCGTTCCACGATTCCACGTGGAACGAACCTCCGTCAAGTCCCTTTCCCTTTTAATTTTTACTAGTAGAAAAAAAACCCTGAACCGGTACAGTGATGTGTGGTTTGACGGTAAGTCACTTGGGCGAACCCTGGGAGACCGAAGTTCAAATCTCATTGAGTACACTAACTTGCTGTGGTGGAAGCTAAAGGGGCGGATTCCCCAATCCCGTCTTGGCGGCACGTGAGTCTACTCTTGCTAAAATCATAGGATCTTAGTATACCCAACTTGCAGGTGATTGGATGTACTCCTGGTGTTATAGAGGCAGCTACGAGGATTGATCCTGGGTTTCCCATAGATTAGGACTGGCAGTCACCGATTCACCATGTGGTTAAACACCAATAAATTAAAAAAGATATAAACAAAAAAAAAAAACCTGAACCGGACCCTCAAAAAGAATGGTCCACACACAATGCCCAAGGTGAGTCGGGTCAGGACCTTCTTCTATCCACCAATACGACGACTACCAACTATACGTCAAACCCGACTGTGGTTGGGCTTTCCTCAACCCACCGAACCTTTACGTCGAACTTTAATCAATAGCCCGACTGCCAATAGGACCACACACAAGGTCGGGGGTCAGAATGCAGTTTCAAACTACTGTAGCACAAACAAGAACTCAAGAGCCGACTTCCAACCGTCGCTACAACGTGATCCACCGAACCTTTACGTCGAACTTTAATCAATAGCCCGACTGCCAATAGGACCACACACAAGGTCGGGGGTCAGAATGCAGTTTCAAACTACTGTAGCACGAACAAGAACTCAAGAGCCGACTTCCAACCGTCGCTACAACGTGATCCATAGCAAATAAACCACAAACTATACGTTTATTTTGGCTTCCTACTTTGCGAAGACCCTTTACTCGGCTACTAAAATTTTGTTTCTCCTTAAATAGAATTTGAGTGCGATTGGTCGAATTTTCCAAGACTTACTTCTGCTCAAAAACTATTAAGATGTCAAGCCACACAATACGGCTTTGCCTAACTGTAATTAAATCAATATAGGGCCTTTCTTCAAAGTAATTGAACTTTAAAACCCATCATGACTCCAATGAATGAACAAAAAGTTGAACATAAAGGAAGTCACTCAAGCCATAAAACAAGAAAGCATTCTTTCATTCCTCAGCTATCGCGCTCACAAAGCCTTTGCGCATATGTATATATACAATATCAAAGCAGAAATATCAACTAATAGTTCAAAGGCATGCTAGCAACAGCAACCTTCCTAAATTGACAACAAGACTTCGTTCTAGAAGAGAATATTAACCAACATAACACTTGTCCCATAAAAGGGACACATCTATTAGCAATAAAAGAAACAAACTAGCCTATCTATCCCTCCAGGGACACATAAGAAAACTAGCCTAGCTATTTCGAACTTGCATGGCAAGGAGACTCCTTTTGCAATGTGGAAAACTCTGACATATCTCTTCCAGAGCAGAAATGATGCTAGGAAATTGGCATTGAGAGATAAACTCAGGAAAACTCAAATGCAGAAAAATGAAATCGTTCCTCAGTACCTATCCAGATTCACTCAGGTTCGAGAATAACTTGGAGGAGTAGGAGAAAATGTACCATCATCTGAACTTGTGAGCTTAGCACTCCTTGGCCTTCTGAAATCCTAGCATAGCTATAAGGATTCAATTAATGGAAGAGACAAGCAACCAGATTGGGAGACACTTTGGTCTAATTTGGTGCAGGAGGAGATCAGAAGAAACACTAGAGATGGTGTCACATCCATTGCGGATATTGTGCTCTAGTTAGCAATGGAAAGAAGGCCAAACGCATGAAGGCCCGAGGCGAAGCAGAATCCAGCCAAAACAATGGCAAGAAGAAGGACCTCAGCAAAATAAAATGTTTTCACTACCACGAATATGGACACTATGCAACCAAGTGTCTGCACAAGAAATTCAGCAAGGAGCCTGTTGCAAGAGCAAGAGGAGATGCTCTGGCATCTCAATTCAAGATAGATTTCATTGTCTTTGCTTGCATGGCAAGCATAGTAAGAGGGAATGAGCAGTACCCAGATTCTAGTGCCTCATATCATATGACAGGAAACAAGTAATTCTTCAGTAGCCTAGAGGAGAAGGATTTCCAATTGCACATAGAATTTGGAGATGATGGGAGGTATAGTACCAAAGGAATTGGTACTGTCACTTTTAAGAGGGAGTCAGACTCCCATCTTCACTTGAAAAATTTAATGTATGTGCTTGGGCTAAAGAAAAATCTGATTTTTGTAGTTGTATTGGAGGGCAGAGGTTATGATGTGGTGTTCAGTAAGGGAAAAGATTTTTTAAGCATGTTGCTAATGGACAAGTGAAACATATTGGAGTTAGAGTGACAAATATCTACAAGCTAGAGGTAGATTTCGCCATGCATATAGCTATACCTCCAGGAGTGAGGTGGGTCGATGTAGAGCCTTAATCCCAGAGCTACAAAGATTTGGGCAGGGTCCATAGGAGAGGAGTAGCAGTTGCGGTGTACTCCTCTCATGGATAATTACCCTTGTTAAAGGGACCCAACGTATTCAATAGCGGGAAGATCAGTATCAGTTGGACAGTCAGATACTGAGGAGCACAAAGCAGTGTTGACAACAGTGCGGGAGGCTCAGTAGTAGAGTCAACAGCAGCGCAACTTTCCCAATAGATAGTGTAGAGACTAGCAGCAGTTAGATGCTCAGGAGACAGTTGCACTCAAAGACACAATTGATTCAGTATCTTGGATGCTTCTCAGTTGCAGTTGTTGCTACCAATAGCAACAACAGCAGTGAGAGATAGTGTTATTTGGCTATAGTACATTCCACAGGAGCTGGATTGGGGTTGTGCAAAACCCTTTTCTTACTAAGAGAGAGTGCTAGAATGTAGAAAGAAAAGGTTTCATTTGACTAGTGCCTTAGTCAAATGGAGAACATTCGATCTTGCACATCAGCAGGATGACTTGGATTGAAGTTAGCTAGAGTGACATGGCCTTGTCTACTAGTTAAGTCAGTAAATTCGAGTTTGTAGGCTAGCAGTAGAGTTGTGCATGAGTTGATTGCTAAGATCTAGCAATCTAGTTGAGTTATTGTTAGTTGAACTCAGATAACTGAGCTCTAGTCATTAGTTGAATCAGTTGGAGGTCAACTGAGTAGTTATGACTATTGTTAACTCATTGATCTCTCAATTAACTAGTAAATCAGCTAAAAATAGACACAGTCATGCATGGAATTCGAATTGCCTAGTTAAGTGGATGGAAAAGGCACATTTGTATTTATAACTATATATTGTTGAGTGTAGAGTGCTTTTGCACTAAGCAAGTGATCAATTCCCCTTGGATTTGCACAAGGAAATAGGAGGTTGGATAAGGCTTGAATTGCCTAAGTGTTGGCCAGAGCAAGTCGAGAAGCAAGAGAACAGTTTTACAGTGTTGGGTGTGCTTCAGAGTTGAAGCAAGACATTCTAATTGTTTCTCTTTCTCATCTGGATTAATGTAAAGCAGAGGGGTCTTTCCCAGTTGGGTTCCCCTGTAAAATCATTGTGTTCCTTGTGTTTTGATGGTTGCATGTTATTGCATGTGTTTCTATCGTGTGTTTTTCTTTTCGCAGAATAATAGAAGAAATTTCTATCTCTTGATTTCAGTTTGATTTCATTAGCAGTAGCAAATCTCTTGCAATTTCTACACCCAGGGGGTCATTGAAAATGCTTTGGCAATGATTCCTATTGAACCAACTCAGATGTTTGGCATAAGGTGCATGAAAAGAAGGGCAAAAAGTTTAGCTAACGTCAGTTTTCTATGGTTGTTCCAATGTTATGTCCATCAATTTTGTTACTTTTCTTTATGTCCCTAGCTTTGTGCCAAAAGGCGTTTATCTCAGGAATGCTTTATAGCATATGCAAAATGCAATTTTATTTTGATTAATAAAATTACGCGTCTTTTCCACGAAAAAAAACTTTTATGTAAACAATTTCTTGTACATGTATATACGCTTCGATTTGAATTACACAAAACAAAGACATGTCCCTATTTAAAGAAATGATTAAACCCTCGGTAAACTCATTAGAATATTAATTTCAAGTTTGCATTTTTGTTCAATTTGAATTTTGTCAGCAAATTTAAAGGAACAAATTTTAAATTAGATTAAACCTTCGTTGAATCCATTTGAATATTATTTTCAGGGTCACAATTGTATTTTAATTTAAATTTTCCAACGAATTTAAATGAACAAATTTGATTTGGTTTTTAAGTTTGGCGAATTTCGAATTTCAATATTAAAATTCGTCGAACCTAGTGACTTAGTCTGGAACTTGTTGGGCGTTGTTTTGGTTATGGTGACCAGTTGGTGAGCCCTAGAAGGTGGCAATCGAAGAGGGACTAGCAGAGCCCAAAGAAGGGTGTGCCACCTGGGTTCTAAAACTGATCAGGGAACCGAATTAGTTATGGCCTAGAAGGGTGTCTAGAAGCCCTAGAAGCAACACGAGCACCTAGAACCCTGTGTTGAGAAGTTCTTGGCTTGCCATAAAGCACCTTGGAAGGTGGGCATCGCAGAGGGACTAGCAAGTCCCAAAGAAGGGTGTGCCACTTGGGCACAGGTTCAGGGAAGCGAAGCACAATGGTTGGAGTCGTGACTATTGGGTTGGTGCCTTGGCCATGGATATGTTACTATTATTGGCTTACCATTGCCTAAGGAGTTGAAGCCCCAGCTCAGGGATGACCTGCAATTAAGAGTCTACAAACTGCGAGATCTATGGGCAGGAGGTGTTGAAGAAAATGTAATTAGGTTTGGTTTTCATTACGACTTGTAATTATAATATTATTATGAAAATTATTATTCCTTGCATCATGGGTTTCATGAGCAAGATGTGATTACCATAGGTCAAAGACTTTTTCTTGATGTATTTAGGTTTTTATGTTTCATCATAAGTATTATAATTAGTCATAAGGTCAAAGGGTTTACACTCCAAGAACAAGTGTCACTATCCTCATGCAAATCCACTCTACAAAAATGCTATCATCTTCTTAATGATATGTCGGCCTAGATTCAAGGCACTCCTGTCGGCTCAAGGTACTATCATTGACCCATATATATAAGGTGTGACATGAAGTCAAAATAAACAAGTCTTTGGATCATTCATGACAGTCAACAAAGATTATACGCATGCACAGTAATATCTCGTTGAAGTGATCAAGGGTAATATCAAACGCTCAGAAGTCTGGCATTACTATTGAAGTACCGAATCTATATCTATACAGTGATAACGCTTGGAAGTCTGTCATTACCATTGAAGTACGGAATCTATATCTATGCAGTGATAACACAGAAGTCAAGCATTACCATTGAAGTACTGAATCTATATTTATACAGTGATAACTCTCGGAAGTTTGGCATTACTATTGAAGTATTGAATCTATATATATACATTAACGATGTTCGGTATAGCCCTCAGTGGTAGGTTGTCTCGTCATTATCTTTATATACAGTGATGATGTTCAGTATAGCCCTCGGTGGTGGGTTGTCTCATCATTATCTTAATCGGAGAGCATGAAGAATTGTCTCAAAGACAGTAACGTAAATAAAGCAACCCACTCCTAAGCAAAGATTTGTGGCAGCGAATAAACAAGAAGACCAAAAACTAGAGGAGGACAGTGATATCAAGACTGTGGAGAACAGGTTAAACAGTGCAGAGGATAGTGACAAATATCTTGGATGTAGTCTAGTGTCAATTTTGTCAAGGATCTTGGTATTCATCATCTAAATATCTATAAGAAGAGATTCAAGGGTCTTACTCTCAAGAGGAGAGGTTTTGCCCTGGCTTAGAGCCAACATTTTGTGTACGTGTACTTTATTTTGTTTCTTGTATTGATAACTATTTGATGATTAAAGAACAAGCAAACATAAAGAAGTTAACTCAAGAAAATAAAAGACATCACAAGCAGTTGTCAATGATCGAAGAATTATTAATAATTTGCCCTAGATTCTTCAACATGGAATCAGAGGTATGGTTACAGTCTAAGAAAGGGCAGAAAAGAAACACTCAAGGATCAAGTGTCAGGCAGGGCATGAAAAGCAACCTGAAAGTTTTTTTGTTAAAAAAAAAAAAAAATTAAGGTCTACTACAAACAGCAAGATATTTTGTTATCACAGTTATCATCAAAGGGACATCACAGGAATGCAAGTAACAAAAACTCCTATATAAGTCTCGGTTAACACAGTGAAGGCTTGTATCTCTGCATACAATCATGATAGATACTCTATCTCGGTGAAGAAGGACAATATAGAGTCTCGACTTATGAAGAAGATCAAATCTCGGCATACCTTGTCTCGGCA
This sequence comes from Pinus taeda, assembly GCA_000404065.3. Classification (NCBI taxonomy): domain Eukaryota; kingdom Viridiplantae; phylum Streptophyta; class Pinopsida; order Pinales; family Pinaceae; genus Pinus; species Pinus taeda. Next base: position 232,750 of record APFE031245067.1, on the reverse strand, counting down.
TTTAACTGTGACTATTGTCGATGTCTCGAGTCTCGGCTTAACTATGATATGAAGTATCTCAATGAAGCATACTCAGTCTAGGTATAGTCATGATGAATGAATCACACAGTAACAAGCTGAATGAAGTTATAATGCCGGTCTCTAGACATAGTTACAAGTATTAATTATACCTCCATGCAAGATCTCGATGTTACAATGATGAGTCAAGTAAAGGTATGATCTCAGTGAAAGAACAATGAAGATCTCAGTGAAGCTATAACGATGTAACAGCAGTCATAAAATCGGTGACAAGTTCGGGTTCACAACCTTGTGCCTGTCTACACAACTCATATAGTGCTCATAGACATCACTGTCTCGGTATAGTGTCATAACAATATACTTATCACAATCTTGAATCTTGTCTATGATCTCAATAGCATGGTGCTCGGATCAGCACATAGAGTCCTTCTATATCACTATAATAATTTGGATAATGCTCGATATAGGTGTTTGCTAATCGAAATGATGAATGTGATAAAGTCCACTTATGGGACAACAATATCACTAGCATGGCAACAATGTTTTCAAATGTATAAGCCAAAAATACCTTGAAGATGACTTATGAGTCAAGATAATGTCAAGATCACAAATGTCATGCTATGGTGCTTGAAGGTCTCCGAGGAAATCTTGATCAAAGGACGCTAGTGATTCATGATCGGCAGCTCAAGCAAAGGAAGCATCAAGGTGAAGATCTCCTCTTCACATGCCAAGTAACTATATTTCATGTTTTTTGGTTTAATGACTTTGTTTTGTAAGGAAATAGAAATACTTGAGGATAGTTATAGTCCTCATGGAAAAAGTCCTTGCATAGAATGCGGAGGATAGTCTTAGTCCTCATAGATGAGTAAAGTCATTAAATAAGGTCTCCTTTGAATTCATAATGAAGACATTCAGGAAGCTATTAAAGGAATTACAAACAGTATGGCTCTTAAAAGAACATTGATAAGAGGAAAACGAAAATTCATGTTACTAGATAAGATGGAAGGAGTTGAATGCAGCCCAAGGTAAGAGGGAGTAGAATTCTTTAAGTTAGTCTCTCTCTATAAGTCTCCTTTTGGGCTCCTATATCCTGCAAAGAATGTGAAGGATATGATGTGACATTATGGGAGTATTAGAAACAAGATCTCTTGACATCATCATGAGGATGACTATAATCACAAGAATAAGTAAGATACCTCGGGAAACAACTTTGCAGAACTCAAACATTTGAAGAATGCTCATCATGCAACAAAAGGAAACGTCTGCTGGATAGTGATCTTTAAGATCCTCAAAACTCTCTCATGGTATCTTCACTAGAAGATTCACTAATCCACGGATGAAGCAAGTGTTTCAATAGAAACTCCAACCCGTGGAGTTCATGAATAATGATATGATGGAGTTAAAGCAATTCAAGGGGTTGAAGATCTTTCAATCAAGGAAGTTGTTGAAAGAAGCCTGGACAACCTAAAGGTAAAATGAGGTATGTATACTTGTCTTTAAGTTTTATAATGTCATGTAGTATGGTTGCAGATCAATACTTCTATCTTGAGAAGCATGATTGAAGGAAAAGGATCTCCTTTGAAAAGATGCAGAAAGATATAAGTCACACAAGATGAAATCAACATAATATGTGCTCATATGAAATATAAGGTGGTTGACCACAATGAAGAAACTCTGATTGAAAGCTACTAGGAATGAAATGTGTGAGGGATTGTGAAACATGCATCCCTGATGAAGGCAAAAGATCAAGAAAACTTGACCAGAAAATCTTCCGAAAAGATATGAAGACTCTGATGGACAAGATGAAAACCCTGGACAATGGATATCTTTGGGAGATGTGTCAACATGTATGCAGGATGTTGATACCTACAAAAAGATGTCATGATGAAGAGTCATCTCGTAAGGTATGACTTGATTTAATATGTTTTGATTTCTTGGAAAATATATGGATAAGTTCATACAGGGCCACTCAAACAAGAGTTGTAAATACAAGTACAACTAGCATTCACATGGTGGATAGAAGAAGCATGATAAAGAAGTAGCCATATGACGAAGGTTCCAAGAAGGCCAATTCCCATGAAGAAAGAAATGACATGACAAGCCAGAAAGGAAAGTGATCGATGGCTTCTGCCCTACCAAGAAGAAGTTCAAACAAAGACTTCATGACATCAAAAGAAGAAGGAGACCTAGCAACTGAAGGACGCACGAAGAAGAAGTTGTTGATGAATGGACAAGTCTCTAGCTAAGAGGGAGTTCTAACAAATTCTCAATTACAAAGGAGCCTGGTCAAGTTCCTCGTCAAAGGAAACTTGGGTATATCTTCCTCATTTAAGAGGAAGAGATAGACACATCATTCTTGTCTTCACTTTGGACGAAAGAATGGACGATTGAGTAATCATCTGGCATCTGATACTCTTTGAGGATGTGTAAGGAATCCAAGATAAGAGTAGGCAAGAGGACCGATATTCATTGAGGGTTGGGAACCCAAGACAAGAATAGTCCTAGAAGGTCATACTCAGTGAACACCCGGGTGGGTATGTACCTAGAGAGACAATGATGAATGTGTCTATATTCATTGATCTTGCCAACATTGTGCTTTGATCTATTGAGAGATAGCGATGTTAGTCAAGGCCTTGCTATGTGACAATGTTGGTTATAATGATGATATACAGATGGATTACTAGATTGACTCTTCTTATGAGATCTCTTTAGTATTGAGAATAGCCTTGTACCATTTAATGAATACCTGCCTAGTTAAGAGGGAGTGTTGAAGAAAATGTAACTAGGTTCAGTTTTCATTATGATTGTAATTATAATATTATGAAGAAAATTATTATTCCTTGCATCATGGGTTTCATGAGCAAGATGTGATTACCATAGGTCAAAGACTTATTCTTGATGTCTTTAGGTTTCTATGTTTCATCATAAGTATTATAAATGGTCATAAGGTCAAAAGTTTACAATCCAAGAACAAGTGTCACTATCCTCATGCAAATCTGCTCTACAAAAATGTTATAATCTCCTTGATGATATGTGGGCCTAAATTCAAGGCACTCATGTCGGCTCAAGGTACTATCATTGACCCATATATATAAGGTGTGACGTGAAGTCAAAAGAAACAAGTCTTTGGATCATTCACGACAGTCAACGAAGATTATACGCATACACAGTGATATCTCGGTGAAGTGATCAAGGGTAATATCAAACACTTGAAAGTATGGCATTACTATTGCAATACCGAATCTATATCTATACAATGATAACGCTCAAAAGTCTGGCATTACCATTGAAGTACTAAATCTATATCTATACAGTGATAACACTCAAAAGTCTGGCATTACCATTTTAGTACTAAATCTAAATCTATAAAGTGATAACTCTCGGAAGTCTGGCATTACTATCAAAGTACTGAATTTATATATTTACAGTAACAATGTTCGGTATAGCCCTCGGTGGTGGATTGTCTCATCGCTATCTTAATATACAGTGACGATGTTCAGTATAGCCCTCGGTGGTCGGTTGTCTCATCATTATCTTAATCGAAGAGCATGAAGAACTATCAAAAAGCCAGTAACGTAAATAAAGCAACCTACCCCTGAGCAAAGATCTATGGCAGCGAATAAACAAGAAGATCGAGAACTGAAGGAAGACAGTGATATCAAGACTATGGAGTACAGGCTAAACAGTGCAGAGGATAGTGGCAAATATCTTGGAGGTAATCTAGTGTCAATTTTGTCAAGGATCTTGGTATTCATCATCTAAATATCTATAAGAAGAGACTGAAGAGTTTTACTCTCAAGAGGAGAGGTTTTTCCCTAACTTAGAGCCAACATTTTGTGTACGTGTACTTTATTGTGTTTCTTGTATTGATAATTGTTTGATGATTAAAGAACAAGCAAACATAAAGAAGTTAACTCAAGAAAATAAAAGACATCACAAGCAGTTGTCAATGATGGAAGAATCATTAATAATTTGCCCTAGATTCTTCAACATGGAATCAAAGGTATGGTTACAGTCTAAAGAAGGGCAGAAAAGAAACATTCAAGGATCAAGTGTCAAGCAGGGCATGAAAAGCAAGCTGAAAGCTTTTTTGTTTAAAAAATAAAATAAAATTAAGGTCTACTACCAACAACAAGATATTGTGTCTTCACAGTTATCATCAAAGGGACATCACGGGAATGCAAGTAACAAAAACTCCTATATAAGTCTTGGTTAACACAGTGAAGGCTTGTATCTTTGCATACAATCGTGATAGATACTCTGCCTTGGTGAAGAAGGAGAATATACAATCTCGACTTATGAAGAAGATCAAATCTCGGCGTACCTTGTCTCGGCATTTAACTATGACTATTGTCGATGTCCCGAGTCTCAGCTTAACTATGATATGAAGTATCTCAATGAAGCATACTCAGTCTAGGTATATTCATGATGAATGAATCACACAGTAACAAGCTGAACGAAGTTATAATCCTCGTCTCTAGACATAGTTACAAGTATTAATTATTCCTCCATGCAAGATCTCAATGTTATAAACTTATAATGATGAGTCGAGTAAAGGTATGATCTCAATGAAAGAATAATGAAGATCTCAATGAATCTATAACGATGGAACAGCAGTCATAAAATCGGTGACAAGTTTGGGCTCACAACCTTGTGCCTCTCTACACAACTCGTATAGTGCTCATAGACATCATTGTCTCGTTATAGTGTCATAACAGTATACGTATCACAATCTCGAATCTTGTCTATGATCTCAATAGCATGGTGCTCGGATCAGCACATGAGTCCTTCTATATCACTATAATAATTTGGATAATGCTCAATATAGGTGTTTGCTGATAGGAATGTTGAATGTGATAAAGTCCACTTGTGGGACAACAATATCACTAGCATGGCAACAATGTTTTCAAATGTATGAGCCAAAAACACCTTGAAGATGAATTATGAGTCAAGATAATGTCAATATCACAAATGTCATGCTATGGTGCTAGAAGGTCTCCAAGGAAGTCTTGATCAAAGGACACTAGTGATTCATGATCGGCAGATCAAGCAAAGGAAGCATCAAGGTGAAGATCTCGTCTTCAAATGCCAAGTATACTTCATGTTTTTTGGTTTAATGACTTTGTTTTGTAAGGAAATAAAAATACTGGAGGATAGTTATAGTCCTCATGGAAAAATTCCCTGCATAGAATGAGGAGGATAGTCTTAGTCCTCATAGATGAGTAAAGTCGTTAAATAAGGTTTCCTTTGAATTCATAAGGAAGATATTCGGGAAGCTATTAAAGGAATTACGAAAAATATGGTTCTTAAAAGAACATTGATAAGAGGAAAAGGAAAATTCATGTCACTAGATAGGATGCAAGGAGCAAAATGCAGCCCAAGGTAAGAGGGAGTAGAATTCTTTAAGTTAGTCTCTCTCTATAAGTCTCCTTTTGGGCTCCTAGATCCTGCAAAGAATGTGAAGGATATGATTTGACATTATGGGAGAATTAGAAACAAGATCTCTTGACATCATCATGAGGATGACTATAATCACAAGAATAAGTAAGATACCTTAGGCAACAACTTTGCAGAACTCTCTCATGGAATCTTCACTAAAAGATTCACTAATCCGGGGACGAAGCAAGTGTTTCAATAGAAACTCCAACCTATGGAGTTCACGAATCATTATGATATGATGGAGTAAGAGCAGTTCAAGGGGTTGAAGATCTTTCAATCAAGGAAGTTGCTTAAAGAAGCCCAGACAACCTAAAGGTAAAATGAGGTATGTATACTTGTCTTTAAGTTTTATAATGTCATGTAGTATGGTTGCATATCAATACTTCTATCTTGAGAAGCATGATTGAAGGAAAAGGATCTCCTTTGAAAAGATGCAAAAAGATTTAAGTCACACCAGATGAAATCAACATAATATGTCCTCATATGAAATATGAGGTGGTTGACCACAATGAAGAAACTCTGATTGAAATCTTCTAGGAATGAAATGTGTGAGGGATCATGAGACATGCAACCTTGATAAAGGCAAAAGATCAAGAAAACATGACTAGAAAATCTCCTGAAAAGATATGAGGACTCTAATGGACAAGACAAAAACCTGGACAATGGATATCTTTGGGAGATGTGTCAACATGTATTCGGGATGTTGATACCTACAGAAAGATGTCATGATGAAGAGTCATCTTGTAAGGTATGACTTGATTTAATATGTTTTGATTTCTTGGAGAATATCTGGATAAGTTCATACAGGGCCACTCAAACAAGAGTTGTAAATACAAGTACAACTAGCATTCACGTGGTGGTTAGAAGAAGCATGATGAAGAAGTAGCCATATGACGAAGGTTCCAAGAAGGCCAATACCCATGAAGAAAGAAATGACATGACAAGCCAGAAAGGAAAGTGATCAATGGCTTTTGCCCTACCAGGAAGAAGTTCAAACAAAGACTTCATGACATCAAAAGAAGAAGGAGACCCAGCAACTGAAGGACCCACGAAGAAGAAGTTGATGAATGGACAAGTCTCTAGCTAAGAGGGAGTTCTAACAAAATCCCAATTGCAAAGGAGCTTGGTCAAGTTCCTAGTCAAAGGAAACTTGGGCATATCTTCCTCATTTAAGAGGAAGAGATAGACACATCATTCTTGTCTTCACTTTGGAAGAAAGAATGGAGGATTGAGTCATCATCTCGCATCCAATACTCTTTGAGGATGTGTAGGGCATCCAAGATAAGAGTAGGCAAGAGGACCGATATTCTTTGAGGGCTGGGAACCCAAGACAAGAACAGTCCTAGAAGGTCATACTCAGTGAACACCCGAGTGGGTATGTACCTTGAGAGACAATGATGAAGGTGTCTATAATCATTGGTCTCGCCGGCATTGTGCTCTGATCTATTGAGAGATAGAGTTGTTAGTCAAGGCCTTGCTATGTGACAATGTTGGTTATAATGATGCTATACAGATGGATAACTAGTCTGACTCTTCTTATGAAATCTCTTTAGTATTGAGAATAGCCTTGTACCATTTAATGAATACCTCCCTGGTTAAGAGAGAGTGTTGAAGAAAATGTAACTAGGTTCAGTTTTCATTACGACTTGTAATTATAATATTATGAAGAAAATTATTATTTCTTGCATCATGGGTTTCATGACCAAGATGTGATTACCATAGGTCAAAGACTTCTTCTTGATGTCTTTAGGTTTTTATGTTTCATCATAAGTATTATAATTGGTCATAAGGTCAAAGGTTTACAATCCAAGAATAAGTGTCACTATCCTCGTGCAAATCTTCTCCATAAAAATGCTATAATCTCCTTGATATGTTGGCCTAGATTCAAGGCACTCCTGTCAGCTCAAGATACTATCATTGACCCATATATATAAGGTGTGACGTGAAGTCAAAAGAAAGAAGTCTTTGGATCATTCATGACAGTCAACGAAGATTATACGCATACACAGTGATATCTCGGTGAAGTGATCAAAGGTAATATCAAACGCTCAGAAGTCTGGCATTACTATTGAAGTACCGAATCTATATCTATATAGTGATAACGCTCGGAAGTTTAGCATTACCATTGAAGTATTGAATCTATATCTATACAGTGATAACGCTCGAAAGTCTAGCATTACCATTGAAGTATTGAATTTATATCTATAAAGTGATAACTCTTGGAAGTTTGACATTACTATTGAAGTACTGAATCTATATATATACAATAACGATGTTCGGTATATAGCCCTCAGTGATGGGTTGTCTCATCATTATCTTTATATACAGTGACGATGTTCGGTATAGCCCTCGGTGGTGGGTTGTCTCATCATTATCTTAATCGAAGAGCATGAAGAATTATCTCAAAGACAGTAACGTAAATAAAGCAACCCACTCCTGAGCGAAGATCTGTGCCAGCAAATAAACAAGAAGACCGAGAACCTAAGTTGCACGAAACGGGGAAACGGGGAAGCGAAACGAAACGCGGAAGCGAAACGAAACGCGACCTCCCCAAATTTTGGAAACGGGGAAACGCGAATATATATATATATATATATATATATTATATTATATATATTAAAAACATTTAAAAATTATTATATATATATATGTGCAATCATAATGATGAGAGAATGAGAGGCACTGCTATTTTATAACTTTAGAAATGGTTTCTAGAAGTGATTAGAAACCCTAAAAAAAATTAAAAATTAATTAGAAAAAAAAAAAATTTAAAAACAAGTGTTATTTTGTGGGAAACGGGGCCCGTACAGCGTGGAAACGCGTTTCCGTCCGTGGAAACGCGTGGAAACGTGTGGAAACGTGCCCGTACGGACGGAAACGCGTTTCCACGCCGTACGGTACGCGGAAACGCGTTTCCGTTTCGTTTCCGTACGGAAACGACCCCTCCCCCTGCGTTTCCTGCAACTTAGCCGAGAACTAAAGGAGGACAATGATATCAAGACTGTGGAGTACAGGCTAAACAATGCAGAGGATAATGACAAATATCTTGGAGGTAATCTAGTGTCAATTTTGTCAAGGATCTTGGTATTCATCATCTAATTATCTATAAGAAGAGATTCAAGGGTTTTACTCTCAAGACGAGAGGTTTTGCCCTAGCTTAGAGCCAACATTTTGTGTACGTGTACTTTATTGTGTTTCTCGTATTGATAATTGTTTGATGATTAAAGAACAAGCAAACATAAAGAAGTTAACTCAAGAAAATAAAAGACATCACACGCAGTTGTCAATGATGGAAGAATCATTAATAATTTGCCCTAGATTCTTCAACATGAGGAACATCAGAGGTCCACAATCAGCTGGCAAAATTTACAAATAAGTGTTCGAAAACTTGTTATGTGCTTATTTTGCTATGTTGTTACATGATTTGTGAACTTATGGTCTAATTGTGCTTGGATTTACTTGTTATGGTTAATTTTGTGCATATATTAGCGATTATGTATTTATTTCCGCTCTATTTATACATAGTTTGACATTTTCGTGCTTTGATTGTGCTTAAATCTGTATGTTATGGGCAGATTTTGCATGTATTGTTGATATGCTTGAAAATGTTGTGATCTGTTAGGCAATTATGGTTAAATTGAACTTGTATTTAGAGTGAAATTTTGTAAATTCTCCGATTTGTGTGAGTGACACCACCCAAGGGTCGTTGGGGACATACACATTCCAAGGAAGAAAGAAGTAGAATCCACAAATAATATCAAGACTATGTACTCTTCTAATGATGATTTTGTTCCTTCAATAAATAAGAAATATGACCTAAGATTGACCAAGAAAAAAGGAATAGTAACAGAGGAAGAGGGAGTGGAGGGTGGTATTGGCATCAATGTTGCATTAATCGTTATCAGGATAATATCGGCGCGAGGAAAAAATCGGAAAAAATCGGAATTATCGGAAATAATTGTTTGGTACAAAAATATTCATTTTTTTTCATTTTTTTTCAATTTTTTTAATATCTAAACCATCTACAACATAAAATAAATACATTGACACATAAATATGATAAAAAAACTAATATATAAGATGTTTAATATCATTTCTAGCGCTAAAATCACACATAACATTGAATCATGTCCTGAATAGTAAGTCCTGACTCCCGAGTCCCAACTCAGCCTCAAAATATCAACAAAAAATACGATAATGTATCTCATCATGTCATAATGTCATATACAATAAAATGAAAGTCTAATCCTATTGATTTCCTCTGCCCCTCTTGCGAGAAAATGCCACAGCTTTCCCTTTCGCTCTAGTTGTAGATGCTGGTGCTCGTGCTGGTGGAGATGGCAATGGAGTCTGATGTGCTCTAGACGCTGAAGAACTAGAAGTAGGAGCTATAGGAGGTAGACCACATCCTCTACTGGTGGCAATGGTAGCCCGGGCAGGTGGTAGCCCGAGCAGGTAGAATTAAGGATAAGGTGAGAGTGGGAGGAGGCATAAATTTTATTTTTGACAAGGAAGGTTTGGGGGGAAGCTCAAAGAATGGATCCTTTCACAGATCCATTGCTTCAAAAGACTGATGATGTGGGCCTTTGTGATATAGAACCTTCAACATTTAAATTGTTGGAAAATCAGAGAGGCAATAAAGATTTTCTCGATCTTGATAGTTACTTGTTATGTTACTTGTTATTACGATTCTTTATATCTTCTTTCTTTAGTTCATCACGCAATTACACAAAGCATCAGCACATAAAACAATGAACACAAGATGTAGGCACATGCCAGGGCAAAACCCCCCTCGAGGGGAAAACCCAATCAAAGTAATTTTTCCTTTCAATAGTATTCTCTGAGACTCTTCACCCTAGACCTTGACCATACCTTCCCTCCACACCAAGTCCGCCTCCAGAAGATTGATCTCTTTGCAACAACTTTGACTATGCAACAACTTGCGGCAGCTCACGCCTTCCAACAGCAGTCCAACTTGGGAGACTTCGTTCTCCCAATCAAAAGCACAAAACAGAGAGAGACCACCCACCAAAATTTCGATTTTCCTTGACTCCTTAGACTCCCCCAAACTCGCATTCACTTTGGCTTCCCGGCAACAGACTTTCCCAGCTTTCTACTTCGCACTTTTGCCCAGAAGAGAGAGAATGAGAACTGATGCTCCAAATGAATTCACAGTTCTTCCTTTTATAGGCTTCTTGTGGGGTAAAATGGGTCCTTAGGCCGACTTGATCTTCTCTTAGGCCGACATGGTGTGGAGGTTCCATAATTCATATTTGACTCAATACTAAACCGATTTACATGATTCAAAAGCCCAAGAAGGGTCTCTTTAAATGTACAATAATTCTATAGACTCAGAATAAATCCTAGAAGTCCTCAATGGGGACTTTGACCTAAAACATGGTGACCCAAGCATGAAACCCATGCTTTAATAAGTCACAATAATAATAACAATAATTCTTTTCTTTATTCTTTTGACAAGTAAATTAAATAATGACTTAAGTACATTATTGAAGACTGAACATAGTTACTTTTTCCAACACTCCCTCTTAACCAAGGAGGTATTCATAATGTACATATACAATGGAAGATCTCAAACTATATGAACCATGAAGAATTTTTAGGCACCACAATGCCATGGACTAGATTCCTAACTAGGGCAATCTATCCAACCAGTCATTCAACAATTTAAGCACCGCAATGCCATAAACTAGAGTCCTGACTAGGGCAATCTATCCAACCAGTTACTCAACAATTTAGGCACTGCATTACCATGAACTAGATTCCTAACCAGGGCAAACTATCCAAGTGGGACTAAGATGGACTCAAGCTTTCAGCCCCTCTATGTACCATCAGGCTTACTTGCTAACCACCAACCCAAAATCTAGGTGTGTGTCAGAGCTCAATGACCAACGCCACCTTTCCAACTTCGGGGACTTAGACATCAACACAAAGTATCAGCCAAATATCTCCCCGGGCAATGCTTCACTCGCAAAGCCTCAACACCCCTTGATCCAGCAAATCAAGAATAACCAATCTCTCCCAATCAAATTGATTGGTAACCAGCATGTTTTCCTTCGAGAGATTCACCTGTACAAACACAACCCCAATCAATAACATACTTTCATATGTACACAATCAAATACAAACATTTGGGGTCTTCCAAGCAATAGATATTGCTTTTCAATTTTCCATAGTAGGACTATCAACCGAATCTTTGACAAAGGATTCCTTAATCATATTTCCTACTTTACATGCAGCAACATATCCTCCGAAATTCATTCTTCAATTGATACCAAGCTATGCCCTCCCTCTCAATCCGGAAGCATCTCTTTATCCGAACTCCCTCTTAATCTTAGGGAGATGTCTTCCATGCTTCTTCAGGGAGATCAGTTTCTTCTTTTTGACATTGACGAATCTTTCATGGCTTCCAACCATTTCATCAGAGCTATCATCATCCCCATCATGCTCATCACATCTTCACCAAGTGTATCAGCACAGCTTGCTTGTTACATCGAGCATCTTCACCAATTTGAAGATTGTGTACCTGCACAGCTTGCTTGTCACATCGAGAATCTTCACCAAGTTGGAGATTATGTACCTGCACAGCTTAAATAGCAAGTACAACCAAAACTATAGAAACATATGTTAGCCATTACAGAATCACGGAAGCATTTCAACTTTATTCATATCAGATACCCAGACTTAATTATAAACAAGAGACATATGCTCTTCAACATCCTGCTAGGGAATTTATACACCCTAGACTCATTCCTAAGATCATTCATTCCATCTAAGGTCTCAATATGTCTTCAAACCCTAGAAACCATTCACATAAAATATGGATTTACAAATCATTTAACAACCTTCCAAAATACATGTGTTACACTTCTCACTAGGGATTCATACAAATCCTAGATTTCATAGAAAAGAATCAATCAAAGTTAATCACAGCATAGTCATTAATCTGACTAGCTTCAACTAGGGTAAGTTCCAAACCCCAAGATTTTCAATCAACCATCAATTAGTTATTAACATGACCAACTACTACTAAGGTTATTTGCAAACGCTAGACATGTCAACTTTTTTCCTTCGTCCCTTCAATCTCTTTTCTTTATGATGATCAACATAAGCATTTGATACTTCTTCAGAATTGGCAACCATTGAGATCCTTAATTCTTCTTGACTACATGCGGTCCATAATTCTTCAAAGGTGGGAGCTACCTTCCAATTGTTGAAACCTGAAGCAAAAGCACTCCAAGAAGGTGGCAATCCTAATATAGCAGTGATCACCAGTTCTTTATCCGGAATAATCTCATCGATGGCTAAAAGATCATCCCTGAGTCTAGCTATCTTTACAAAGAAGGTTGCAACAGTTTCGTCTTTAGTCATCTTTTTATTTCTCAACTCATTCTTTAAACTTGCTACTTGACCAATGTTCTTAATAGTGAACAACTTCGACAAGGCTTCATACATCTCCTGAGCAGGATCGATGTCAGCTATGAATGGGACAAAATTGTCTTTTATCCCTTCTACCATTAGAGGCATAGCCACCAATTCTAAATCCCGGAATTTCTCTTTGTTAGCATCATTGACTTCTTCGATAGGCTTCTTTACATTTCCTTTTACCAAATCTAGCACCTTGTTCTTTTCTAGAATTAGGTCAATCCTCTTCGTCCAAGATCTGAAGTTAGATGGTCCTTCAAGCTTATTCTCGCCCTTGATAGAGTTAGACATCTTCCTTGAATATGATAGATTCCTTCCCTGAGATAGTGCCTATAAATGGATCTGCCTTTTTCTTCTTTCTTCACCAAAGCTCTGATTCCATGTTGGAAAATCAGAAATGCAGTAAAGATTTTCTTGATCTTGATAATTACTTGTGATGTTACTTGTTATTACAATTCTTTATATCTTCTTTCTTTAGTTCATCAAGCAATTACACAAAGAAGCAGCACACAAAACAATGAACACAAGATGTAGGCACATGTCAGGGCAAAACCCCCCTCGAGGAGAAAACCTAGTGAAAGTAATTCTTCCTTTCAATAGTATTCTTTGAGACTTTTCACCCTAGACCTTGACCAGACCTTCCCTCCACACCAAGACAGCCTCCAGAAGATTGATCTCTTTCCAACAACTTCGACTATGTAGCAACTCACGGCTTTCGACAACAGTCCAACTTGGGAGACTTCGTTCTCCCAATCTAGAGCACGAAACAGAAACAGACCACCACCAAATTTTCGATTTTTCTTTACTCCTTAGACTCCCACAAACTTGCATTCACTTAGGCTTCACGACAACAGACTTTCCCAGCTTCCTACTTCGCATTTCTGCCCGACAAACAAATTTTCCAACTTCTGCCTAGAAGAGAGAGAATGAGAAGTGATGCTCCAAATGAATTTGTAGTCCTTCCTTTTACAGGCTTCTTGTGGGGTAGAATGGGTCCTTAGGCCGACTTGATCTTCTCTTAGGTCGACATGGTGAGGAGGTTCCATATTCATATTTGACTCAATACTAAACCGATTTAAATGATTCAAAAGCCCAATAAGGGTCTCTTTAAATGTACAATAATTTTATAGACTCGGAAAAAATCCTAGAAGTCCTCAATGAGGACTTTGACCTAAAACATGGTGACCCAAGCATGAACTCCATGCCTTAATAAGTCACAATAATAATAATAAAATTTATTTTCTTTATTCTTTTGACAAGTACATTACATAATGACTTAAGTACATTATTGAAGACCGAACATAGTTACTTTTTCCAACATAAACTAACTTGAAGGAACAATATGGCAGGGGATGGAGCCATCTCTAAGAGAATAGATAGGTTTCTAGTTGCAAAACAAATCATTGATAGTATGGTAAGCATCAAATCTTGTAAAGGTAAAGGAGGGACATCTAATCATGTTCCTATCTTTCCGTTATCGAGCCAATCTGTCCCAAAACCCCCTGGGCCTTTCATAATCAATTCCCATTGGCTAAAAGACATTGAGTTTAGGGATTTGGTTCAAAATGAATGTAGACACTTTGGTAGCCAACTAGAGGATTTTGTAATGTATCAATGTAGTGATAATCTAAAGAGAATCAAAAGGAAAACCGATAAATGGGAAATGGAAAAATTTAAGGATTGCAAAGAGCTAATCTAGGATTTAGAAGAAGATTTAGCACAAATATTTAAATCAAATATGAATGTCATTTTTAATGATGAAGAGTTGAGAAATTTAAAATAGAAGGAAGCTACTAAAAAAGAGCTCTTAGATTGGAAGAAGCAAAATGGAAACAAAATAGTAGACCAATATGGATAGCATATAGGTGATGAAAACATGTGATTTTTTCGTAATTGTGCTAAACAAAGAAAAATATAAACAAGATATGGAGAATAAAGCATGAGAGAGGAGATCAAATCCACAGTTTTAGGGATATGGAAGAGATGGGATTTGACCATTTCAATTTTTTTTTAAGGGACCTCCTCTACTGATATAGCAGAGACAATTCAAATGGCAACCTTTTATCCTGATTTTGCAGTCTGGGACTAGAACAGGGCTCTTGTGAAGGAGGTCACAGTGTATGAATTACAAGAGGTTT
This sequence comes from Pinus taeda, assembly GCA_000404065.3. NCBI lineage: Eukaryota > Viridiplantae > Streptophyta > Pinopsida > Pinales > Pinaceae > Pinus > Pinus taeda. Next base: position 217,712 of record APFE031245067.1, on the reverse strand, counting down.
TGAATCCTTCCAAAAAGACGAGATCTTAAGCTTGAATGCTCGGTCTATAGAATTCTTTAAAAATTCTCTAGAGTTATTGGGTAAGGATTAATTGCTAGTTGTTGAGGAATACAGAAGTTCTGGCAAGGGTCTAGGGGCACTTAATTCTACTTTCTTAGCATTGATCCCAAAGAAAGATGTCCCAGAGTATTCAGAAGATTATGGGCCTAGTTCTCTGTGTAATTTTGTGTATAAAATAATTTCCAGGATCATTGTAAGAATACTCAAGCTTGTACTGTCTCCTATCCTCTTGTTAATTTTTAGGGCCAGATTATTCTCTGTTGTAGATATTGCATTTATAAACTTTTTCATCATTTACATATTACATTCACCCCATAACATCATAACATTATTAGCAATTATGTAGAGAGAATAATAACATCAACAATGTAGCAGAACCTTAAAGAACACTAGAAGAAAAGAATACACAATAGAGACACCAGGATTGAGGTCAGAGACCAAGGCAAAACCCCACAAGAGAGAAAACCCAACCAAATTCTTCTTCTATTAGATATTTATCAAAGTTCAATTGAGAAACAAAGTACAATAATCATAAGACATCATCATCAATCACGTTAGGCCACCCAAGGCCCAATCCAGCAGTAGACCATATCATATTGTCATAGGAGCACAATATATGTCATCGTCATAGAAGCACAGTCATCACTATCATGGAAGCACAGTCATCACTGTCACGAAAGCACAGTCATCACTATCATGGAAGCACTATCATCATTGCTATGGAAGCACTATTATACAAGGATCTTCTTAACAAGGACCAGTGTCATTTATTTCTTAACAAGGACTGTTGAATTTCCATGACCTTGGGTCTAGGTTAGAGTCTTAAAATTACTGACGCTACCAAACCAAGAATCTCAACCATAAACTACTTTGCACAACAAAAATATAAAGCAGTAAATCACATATGCACAATATACACAGTTTTAAACAAAATTGTACAATAATGTACAATCACCAATCTTCATTATATTAATCCAAATCTGATAAATACAACAATCTATGGTTACAAGATATAATGACAAAATTGGCTACAGCACTTCTAAGACGTATCTTATTCTGCCGGTCTGTCGCACCCATACTACTCACTAGTAGTGCCTTAGTCCATCAAGGCCACTACACATCAAGACTCCAAAAGAGTTGCCTCCTATCACTGTTGCAAGTCATGTCTGCTACAATGAATTCGGGCTCACCAACTGCTCTCTGGGTTGGCCAATTCCCGAGCTCTAATCTGCCACGCTAGCAACAACTTTAGTCCATCAAAGTGTTGCACTTCAGCACCGTCCTTCAGCTGCTCTTCGTCCTTCAAGATAGCCCGTCTAGGGCTACTTTGGGTAGCCAACACGCTACCCTCCAACCAGCTCTTTGACACCCAATCTCGTCACTGTCAGATCTACACCTAGGAAGATATTACACCACCTCAGAATGTCCCCCAATTGGCTCCAACAAACTGCACTATTATCTGATCCAAACTAGACACTTCTTGACCCAATACGCCTCCAAAACACTGTTGTTAGTAGTTACCCACTACTTGCTTGTTGCTCCTGCAATTCTGGTTAGGGCACAATATGCAACCCTTATCCTCCACACAGTCAGCACCTAATCCTTTTAATTACTGCGGTTTTCTTTGAAGAGAGCCCTCCACCGCCACGCTGGTCCTTCCTTCTCGCCTCATTTGACCCCAAACACAACTCTTAAAGGCAACCTAACTGCTAGCTAAGGCATGCGGCCTAGCACAACAGTTGTTGTAGCTTACAGCCCCCTCAAAACTCCACCACACAGCCTTTAAGCAGTAACGTCCTTCTCCTATTCTCCTCGGTTTGGACAACCCTTCAACTTAGCCATAATCCACACTTAAGATCAGCCCAACAACCTTGTCTTAGCCCACAAACAATCAGTTGTCACCTACAGCAATTCCACGCTATCTAGGGCAGACTTTCCCATGTTGATCCAAGTCTCCTTCTCACTACAGTTTGGCTCCACTTCTGTCCTGAAAACTGAGCCCTAGAACAACCCTTAGATAGCCCTCAAACAGCCCTTTCTCACCACACTGTCACCTACAGCAAACAGAGAAATCCACACTGCCTTCTAGAGCTCCTCACGCTATCCCTTTGACTCTTCTTCTCCACCAAAAATTTCATAACTATCCTTGAGATGTATTGACACCAATGGATTATCTAAATGACCTCAATATGCCTTGTATTTATACACATACAATGGCTCAGCGTCTCACTTGAAGTGACACTTATCAAGTCAGCCTACTTGACAACTAAATTAATTATGTCAACTTCAAAAATTCATCTCTCTCTAACGACAACTCGGATTCGGACGATTTTCGATGCGTTGGAATCGTCTTTCCAAGTACTATCATCCTTATCCATCACATGATGTGAATCCATCATGGTTTTGCTCAAAAACACAATGGGTGCCAAAACCCCACACTTGGGTTCCAAGCCCACAAGCTACCCTTGTGGTGCTTTTTCCTCCAAACCCTGAACCTTAGGGCTTGGAGTACCTTCCAAGCTACACAATTCAACACTCTCTCTTAACAAGGTAGGTACTTCCAAGACTAGGAAGTATCTCGTCGTCATCACCGCTCGCAACACTTGCCCAAACTCTTGGCGCTCACAATCGCAGCAATCCCTATACGATGAACTACGCCCTTCTCGGAAGTGTCACTGTCACTTCCAAAAGCAACCTGCTTCTTCTTCTTATCCTGTAACGTCTTCCACTCTTTCCATGATTCCTTCTTGGGAGTTGTAGGAGCACCCTTGCTCACCACTGACCACACACTCTTCTTGGGTTGCACAATCTCCCTCTAAATCTGTAAGCTCCCTCTCGAACTAGACTCCTTCTGAGTCTCTGGAACCTGGACCTTCTCGAAAAAGTGTACCTTCTTCTCGAGAACATGTCCCTTCTCCTCTAAAGCCTGCTCCTGCACCAGCACTTGCTCCTGCTTCTCTGGAACCTACACCTATCCCTGCTTCTTTTCATGGTCCTCAGGCTTAGCAGTCAACCTGTAGAGACCATGCTCTTTAATTCCAAGTACACTCCCATCGGACTTAGAGCCTCTGAGCTTGAGTCTTGCCTTTCCATCCTGAAACAAGACCTCAAACCCTTTCTTCTCCATCATCGAGGCGGAGAGCACATTATATCTGAGTCCTGGTACAAACAGTACATCCTGGACCCGCATCATACGTCCTGTCTCCATTCTGAATGGCACAACACTCGATCCTCAGATCTCTAACTGATACCATGTGCAACTTCGAGTCCCATCCAGCTAGAGTCTCAAAAATATCCTATGACCTCGTCATATGCTTCGCCACACCACTGTCCACGTACCATCCATTCTTTTTTATAGTACTCTACGAGAAATGAGAATAGTAAAATCCTCCTCTTCGTCTTCCAATCTTCTAGCAAGCTCATCCATCTCTGCTTTATTGGCAATGAGGGCGGCCTGCTTTCCTTTTCTTTTCTCATCATCTCCCTCCTTTGGACATCTCGACAAAAAATGACCCATCTTGCCACAGTTGAAACACTTGACTTTAATCAAGTCCTTCTTTTGCTTACCCTTCATTCGTGATGCAAGTGCCACATCATCATCTAAAGCTTTCTACTTTGGCTTAAGATCCTCATCTCGCAACTCTTCCTAAATAAAGTCATCCCACAACCTATCCCAGTCTGGCAGCTTCTCCCTGGAACTGATTCCTTTGATGAAGGGCTTCCATTCGTCGATGAACCCTTTCAAGGCAATCCTTACCATATCTTCATCTGAGACAGTCACACCGATGGTAGTAAGCTCATCTTTGACCTGAGACAATCTCGTCAAATAGGAGGTCACGCTTTCACCCTTTAATATCTTGGTGGACTTCAACTTATCCTCCAATACCAATACCTGATTCTCGTTCTTATTCTGGAACAAATTCTGAAGAGACACCCACATCTCATGTGCGGTGTTCTTCCCGGACAAATGAAGTATTAGGGCATCCCTCAAACCATCTAGGATGATCAGTCTCGCCCTCGCATCCAAATCTTCCCATATTTCTAGCTCCTTAGGGTCAGTTGACTTCTTGATCTCTTTCTCGACAAAATCCCAGATCTTGTTGATCTGCAAAATCAACTTAATCCTTTCCTTCCATGGACTATAGTTGGACAGCGCCTCCAACATTTCCTCATATCGAATACTTGCCTGCAACTTCGACATTGTAGTGAACCCTTCATTCACAATGCAACTAACTCCTTCTCATGTTGTACTTCGTTGCGCACAACTCTGATTTACTTACTCCAAAGTAGCTCAGACATGCTCTGATACCATGTTGAATTTCCACAACCTTTGGTCTAGGTTAGAGTCTTAAAATCACTGACGCTACCAAACCAAGAATCTCACCCATAAACTTCTTTGCACGACAGAAATATAAAGCACTAAATCACATATTGTTAAGTTATGGTATGTTCTATGCTTATAACAGTTTACTTCTTTTTCTTATTATATTCCACCGATTAGCAATCACATGTACATAAAGTAAAGTGCAGATAGAACATTAAACGATCGACAGAAAACAAGCCAAGACAAGAGACACAAGATGTGGCGGCTAGCCAGGGACAAACCCCACAATGTGTGGGGAAACCCTTTGATCAAATCTTCTTTTATCTTCAATAATTCAGCAGAGAGAAACAGTACAATAAATCCGATTCATATCAGCAATAGCAAACCTAGATCAGCAGCATCAGCATTAGCGGCTTCATTATCAAACTGCAGACGATATCTCACAAACCGACCGTCGGATTGACTTCATTCCACCACCAAGAGTTTCGGCTTCTAGAGGAGGTTCAGATGAATCTACAGCGCAGTTCCAAAGAGGAGATCTTCTAGGCCTCGCAAGTCAATCTTTACTTCTGCAGTTGCAGCGTCAGTTTCAGTAGTTTCCGACTTCAAACTAGGGCAGTCGATATCTTGCAAACCGTTCATCGGATTGACTTCATTCCACCACCAAAAGTTGTGGATTTCAGAGGAGGTTTAGATGAACCTACAACAGAGTTCCAAAGAGGAGATCTTCTAGGCCATGCAGGTCAATCTTTACTTCTGCAGTTGCAGCTTCAAATTCAACAGCTTCCGACTTCACATGTGTGAGAGAGAGACCCATTTCTGCGCAGTAGAGAAGAGACTCATTTCTGAATATTAGAGAGAGAGAGAGATGTGATGAGATGAGTGAGTGCAAATAAGGAAAAGTCCTCTTATATTTATACACAACGTTGGTGTTTGAATAGATGCGACTGTTGGGCTTCTGAGCCTACATGAGTTGTAGATCGGCTTGATAATAATTCCATAATCAAAATAAATTCATATCTCCATGAATACTTATCGGAATCGGATGATCTTTATATCAATCCTACACCTCTCAATGAGAGGAATCTAATAAAAATATTATCAGCCATTAATAAGATGACCCACATGAAGTTTTTCCCTGGTTGCCAATTTTAACACATATGCACAATATACACAGTTTTAAACAAAATTGTACAATCACCAATCTTCGTTATATTAATCCAAATCTGCACAACAGTCTATGGTTACAAGATACAACGAAAAACTTGACCGCAACACTTTTATGTCGTATCTTTTCTTGTCGGTCCTTCGCACCCGTACTACTCACTAGTCGTACCTTAGTCCATCAAGGCCACTACACATCGAGACTCTAAGAGGGTTGCCTCCTATCACTGCTACAAGTCACGTCTACTACAATGAACATAGACTCATCAACTGATCTCTGGGTTGGCCAATTCCCGCTCTCCAATCTTCCACGCTAGCAACAACTTTAGTCCATCAAAGTGTTTCACTTCGGCACCATCCTTCACCCAACCTTCAGTTTCTCTACGTCCTTCAAGATAGCTCATCTAGGGCTACTTTGGGTAGCCAACACGCTGCCCTCCAACTAGCTCTTTGACACCTGTTGTCGCAAAAAGTGTCTAGGCACCGCAACAATGCTTAGAATAAGGGTTGTCACTCTTATCCTTACTCCGTTTAGACTCTCTCCTAGACAAGTCAAGGGGGGTAGTCCCTAAGGTGAATGAATGAGGATAGCCTATGGAACACAAGCTCTAGGAAACTTAAAGATGAACAACTTGATGAATGTAAACAAATCCTGGTTAACAGAAATGGATAGATCTAATAAAATAAGACACAACCACAAGATAAAAATGATTTTAGACCAATGCCTTTATATTCAATTAACCATAAACTAGATAAAAACAAGTTATCCAGAGTAATTTATAAATGTGACGAAAGTAATGATCATGAACGATTAAGTGTAAATGCTCAAAACTTTATCATACAAGATATTCTAACAATTGAATACCACGAAGGATTATGAAACTTAAATGCTAAGCAATATATGATTCTAGATTTAAAATGATTTTCTTCAATAACCCCAGATCTAGAAAAAAATCGTCTTTCTCCTATAGTCGATCTTTAGATATCATTAATCTCACTTGACAATAGAGAAATCAATACCACAAAATTTAAAATTTTACACTTAACACAAAAAAGACACCAAGGAATTTTATATTAGAATTTAATTATCCCTTAGGTACTTTTTCAATGTGCTAAGCTCATGAAGCAAATTTAATGTGGCAATTAAAAAATTTTAATGTGACCAAAGATAAAAATGAAAAGACCTTAATTAAATTTATTAATTTTTTTAAGGGTCATAAGCCACATAAAAATTTAATTTTTTAAATGTGAAAGCGCAAGTTTTCTTTTGTTTTAATTCCTTTACAAATTTCAAATCACATGAAATTTTTTTATTTCTTTAGTTTTTCCTTTCTTATAAAAAAAATCAAAACCCAAGAGGAAAAGCAACAATTAAAAAAATGAAATTCAATTTTTAAAAGAAATCAAAGTCATAAAAAAAAGCAAAATTGAAATCAGAATTTTAAGTTTTTCTTTTTTAATTTAAACAAAACAAAAATAAAATAAAAAATCAAAACAAAAATTAAAATGAAAACTAAACAAAAAAAAAAAAAATGAAATTTCTTTTTTTATAAAACACTAAACTCTTAACCAAAGTTTTAAAAAATGAAATCGGATTTCATTGGAAAAAGAAGAACTAACCCTAATGCATAGCCAAACAATAAAGAAAAAAAGGAAGTTGAGTGTTTGTTTGTTTGCAAGTCTGGCAGCGTATGGCAGCGAGGAGCTTTGCCAAAGGCAACGAATGGAAAGATGGTAGGTCGAGGAGCCACGAGGAAGGCAAGGCTGTGACAGGAATGGAGCTATAGCATTACAGCGGACAGGAATGGCATATGGAAAGAGGACACAGGCAGTGGTGGAAAGGAGCAACTCAAAGGAGGATGTCAAATTAGATGAGGAGGTAGCTGCGAGCAGGAGAAGAGTACATGGTTTTGCAGGGAGCCGGAAAGGAGGGAGTTGCAAATTCGATGCAAGTTGCGGGCAGCATAGGAGGGCCATGAGTTCTGTTGCAGACAATTTCGAATGGGCAAAAAAAAAACGCAGCAGAGGGAGATGAAAGTTGGAGTAATAGAGGGATAAGGGTTTTCTTAAAAAAGAATCAAAATTTTCTGCAGCAAAAAGATAAAAAACACCCAAGCAGCAGTCCCAAGCAACCAATGGTAGCCTCAAAAAACCAAAAATAAACCAAGAAAAATCGAATTTCACACCAATATATTTGTATGCTTCAGATTTGGCCTTGAAACTCTTATAAAAATTTCTGGATTTAAATCTTAAACCCTCGTGTTAGGGTCCTATAATAATAGGATTCATAATTTTGAATTGGTTATGGTTAGTCTTGTAATATTGTACATACTTTTGCTTTCTGCAAAATGTTTTCCATATTAAAAAATTAAAAAATTAAAAAATGTAAAAAGGGTATGTCCTAAAAGAATAATTAAAGGATAAAAAGAAAGGAAAAAAGTGAAAAATATGAACCCCAAAAAGAAATAAAAATAGATCATGAAAGTGTGCAAATTCAAATGCCACTACTTTTTATTTTACTATGCAAAATAAGATTGTGTGCAGCTTGTCAGAAATGCCACAATCCATGATGGTCAAATAGCTTAATCTTGACTCATTCATGCTTTAAATTTCATGTTGATAGATAAAGAATAAAGGTCTAGCCAAACTATTTAACCTTGGCAGATCAATAGTTAGGTAGAGAATAAAAATGAGCTCATCAGTTTAATCTGAACCATTGGAAGTTATAAAGTTAGAATTAGATAGTTTGCTTGTCAAAAGAAAAGGAAATAAAGGGTCAGCAAGCTCAAATGCACCCAATAAATGAAGAAAAAAATGTTAGGATAAATAAAGGGTAGGTAGAAGAAAGGTTGCAAATGCACAAGGTTGCTAAATAAAAAGCACATTTATCATGCTTAATCCTATATTTCATGTGCAGGAGGATTTATGAAAAAACAAGGATATCCACCAAGCTTGTTTGACTAATTTCCCCTCATTTCACTACACACCCACATACTTACTTGTTAATTTCCCCATTATCCCTTCATCACTTATAAATACCCTTTGTCCCCTCATTTTGACCTTTACCCCTAAGTTTCACACATTCTCCTAGAAATTACCCTACAAAAATCATTCCCCCTTCCCAAAACCCCTTTCCCTAGTGTGAAACCCATTCCCCATTACAAATATCACTTCCCCCCTTATTAATTTCTCTTTTCCCCCTAAAAACCCATAAAAACCCCTTTATCCTAAGTTTTTATGCCCCCGCATTATGTAATTAACCTCCCCCATTTCATATTTCCCCGACAGACCTTTTAACCCACCAACCCTTGGTGTAGTTAAAAAACCCCCGCCACATAACCCATGGTCCCACCTTAATACCCGCTACTTATATTAAAATCCCGACCTTATTTACTAATTAATTACAATCATTTGTAATTAAACCCCGGCCCCCGTGCATCCCTTTCACAATTCTATCCGTGCAACTTAACCACGCAATAGCCCTCTGATCTCCTACCCCCAGATCCGATCGATAACAGCCCTTTCACGATTTTATCTCATCCGATCGATAACAGCCCGAGAGCACGCGAGATTCGCGGTTTTGCCTAAGCACTGTTCTGCTACGTGGCAGCACCAGGCTAGATCGCGTGCTTGCGAAAAATACCATCTGCCCTCCAAAAGCGGTGCGATGGCCCAGAAAACCACCACCCCACCCAGACCAAAAACTGCCCATCGTTTATTGATTATTTCCATGCCAAAATGTAACTATTACCCGTTAAAAGGCCGAAAAAACCCCAAATTGCTCTTTTCACTCGTTTTTCACTGCAACTGTTGCTTAGCCATTTGTGACACCCTAAAACCTCTATGACTAATTTGACCACTTTCTGTCGCCTGAAGAAGCTCTAGATACCTAATTGAAGCAACCAGTTGACAGTTGAAGCCATCATACCCTCTGCATTCTCCACTGAAACCATTTTGCTCGTCAGACCGCCAAATTCCAGGTATTCTTGGGAAAAAACAGAACGGCCCTTCAGTTTGAAAACGCACAGTTTAATTGAACAGTTAATTAATTTAAATTAATTAAGAAACTTGCCTAAATTGAAGAGAAATTTATTTGTATACCCCAAACCCTTGTACAAACTGCAATTACCCACCCACTCTACCAGAGCTTATAAACCTCACTCCTGGAACTACTACAAGCCTAATTCATATCTCTAAACCCAATTATGGCTTCCCAAACCTCCTTGTACGTGAGACCTCTGCAAACCCCTCACTTGGACATCGACCAACTTGCATTAGCAAACAGAGATTTCCAAATAAAGGATATTCCTTCCCCTGCCTACCTTCTAAAGCTCCACTGTTGGAGTAAGGACAAATTCTTAAATCAGAACGATGACATTCACCTATGGGAGTCTAATTTGCCCAAATATTTGCTTCCAGAAGTACACCCATTCCCAGAAATCATCCACTTATGTCATGCTTGCTACATTCCCAGCCAAAGGGCCATTGTCACCCCTGACCAACAAGTGTTGTTTACCATCATTGCAAAATCCATTAACCAAATGTTGCAGATCCAACCAATCCCTAATAAGACCCCACTGTCTATTGGAAGACTTACTGGACCTCTATACCAAGTTAGACCTTCCCTAAATAGCCCAAATTTTCCAAACTTTCATCAGAGAGGAATGTCATACTCCCACAGATAGTCCCCCTTATGTTACCACCATTTTTCTGAGAGGAAAACAGATTATTACCATGCTCTCTTGCATTTTAAGATATACCACAAATGAGCATGTGGATGAGGTTGTCCTGGCTTTCCTTTCCATCTTTAGCCTAGGCAAGCCTCCTGCTGTAATTTACAATTATGCTCAATTCGTAGCAGATAGGATGCATGAGAAGTTCACGAGACTACCTACTGAGAGAGTCTTCAAGTACTCATTTGTATTATTTCACATGTTTTTATACTACCAATCAGATAAATTCCCTGTCAAGATCCAGAAGTTGGATACCAAAGGAAACCCAAGGTCAGTGATCTATTGGACACCCTTGATCCAGAAGTACTCCACTACATTTACTAACAAGGACTTCATTGATTCATTTGTCCATCCAATTATGAATATGCTAACCAGTAGCCCTCAGCCCAGAATCAGTCAAGAGATCAAAAGGGTGTTACAGTTAGCCAAGAACAATAAGGTGGGAGACTGGTATCTGTACCAAAACCACACAAAGATAAGAATATATGGATGCCAACTTGTCCCTTACAAACTGCCCAAATACCTCCCCATGAAGATATTTGCACTAGAATACTTTAGGCAGATTATCAATTCTGATGAAATCAACTTCCTAGCAACTAGGAAGAAAACCCAATTCAAAATGAAAAATCAATTGGGCCCCTTCATTTGTAATACCAAAGAAGCTGGACCAAAGGCAAATAAGATTTTGCAACAAATGAAATTCAAAAACAATTTTATGTGGCAGTATGACCCTCATGGAGTCATAAATAAGAGGAGGATCAAGGTCAAATTGGGACCTTTCATCCATCATCCCAGACCAGACATTGAGAGATTTGCCAACCAATCAGAATGGTTGGAAAACACTCTAATAGACATGGAAAGTATTGTAGTTGATGTAGAAATACGTTGATTAATGTAGAGAAACAGATTGATGAAAGTTCCTTCCTGCAGGATCCAGAACTAAGAGAACCAATCAATATTCCTCCTGTTTTACAGACTCCAGCAAATGAAGACATGAACCCAAAGAAAAACAGGGAAGAAGGTTCCAGTTCAGCTATGGAAACCATAGATGAACAGTTTGAGATCAGTTACAGGAAGAGGCCCAAGCTTAATCCTGTAACTGAACAGGAAGACACCATTGAATCAGTGGAAATCACTGACACTGATATAATCGTGGAAAGAAGCAAAGGCACAGCAGCTTTAGGAGAAATACAGCAGCCCTCAACATCAAGCACTCAAATTATTGAGAGACAGCTTAGTGTTGAGGTTTCTTCATTCACTAGGCCAGTGGATAAAGAAAAGGATATCAAGGACAGATATAAAAAAATTAAGTTGAGAAATGTGAAGTTGAAGGCTGAGACTTATGCTCAGTACTTCAAGCACACACCATCAAATCAAAGCAGGTTGATGTCAGCTTTTGACATCAAAACAGGAAAAATGCAGGTGTCATTCATGCAGCCTACAGTCCAGCAGCCAAAAACATCAGCTGACTACAGGGAAACAAACTTTGAGGTTTTGGCCAGGGATGTTCATCCCATTGACCAAATTGAGTTCCACAAGCAAGCAGGTGAGATGATTTATTCCACCTTGACAGGAAAAGCTATGGCTGCACATAAGCTGCAAAGTTCATTGGACAACATTACAGTACAGTACAAATTGAAAAATGCCTCCTCACAGGCCAAGGACAACAGGATCAAGTCACCGGAAGACTTGGTGATTGAGCTGGGACATGATCCCAATGATATCAAGGCTGCTGAGAAGTTAATAAAGAAAAAGAATGAGGACATTGTTGCTCTTAAAAAAAAACTCAAATTGCCTCATTCAGAGCACCCACAGAGAAAAGAGGTCCTTGAGAGCCAAACACATCAGGAGGAGATGATGGACCTTGTTCTCCAACTTAATGATCAACTAAAGGAAATGGGGAAGGAGTTAGACAGCTTGATACAGTGAAAACAAGCTAGTCTTGAGACTGCCACTGCCACTGTCATCCCAACAATTACCACTGCAGTACCATCCACTTTGGCAGCATCATTGGCTCTTACAGCTCCACTGGCTACAACCCTCCCAGCTTCTACAGCGTCTACATCAGCAACAAGGTCGACAGCAGCAACAACTCAACTAGGTGATGAGGCTAGTAAATTGGTCAAGGCAATGGAAGACAAGTCCATTCAGACCACACAAATAAACAACCTTAAGGGAAAGATAACCAGTCTGGAGAATGAAAATAAGCTTGCCCAGATTATGCACAAAGAAGAAGTACAGAAGGCAACCAAAATGAATGAAAGAATAAAGAGCTTAGAGAAAGCGTTGACTTTAAAGGAACCACTAGGCCAAGCCAAGGAACAGTTATGGCCCAATATCATTGACTCTATCAATGATATTTGGCCATCCATTCAAGTAATCTTTCAGCAAAAAGACTTAGTGAAAGAGGCTACAGAAGCCATACAAAGAGTTAAAACAGATCTGGAAGACATGTCAGAGGAAGCCGCTAGGATCATTCACTTCCTTAACTCCAAAAACAAATATGAATTACAGGAGCTGGAGATACCTAACAGGACAGCTACAATACTGGAAGTAAAATGGGTCCTCACCAAGAGGAATTTGATGATGAACCTGGAAGATAAGTGCCAAACCATGCAGCTAGCTATAGACAGATTCATGGTTAAGTTTGATGTTTTGAGGCAAAAGGGTCTGCCCAATCCCTTAGTAATAAATGACAAACTGATGCCAAAGGAAGACTACAACAGAAGAATTAGAGAAGTGGCAAGGGATCAAGTAAATACTTCCTCTATGAAGGGGATGCCTACTGGCAAGGTCCTATATCAAACCTTTGAGAACTTGTTTTACCTCCAAAATGAGGTAAAACACTTTTTGTAAATAAACCCACTTTTGCCAAGTACACGGAGGCAGATGAAATATACAGGAAGATGGTAAATATCCAATTACCAGATGCAGAAACATGGGAGAAATTGAACAACTTACTGTAAAGATACACAGTCAAAATGTAAAAATGTACAGTAAGGGTGAAAACAACACAGTAAAAGGATAATGATAGATCAGTCAGTTGAAAGTGTATCAGTTGAAAGGTCAAAGTACAAAGAAGAGCCAGCGTGAAGACCAACAGCAAAGCAGAGAATAAAAAGCAAAGTATCAAAGCATAAAGAACAATACAACCTAATAAAAAAGGACAGCATACAGCAGTTGAACATCTGTCTCTATCTTCTTGCATGAAGATATTTCTTTCTCCTAGATTAATTCCCAAGACAGTTTGGGATATTTTGAAAACTATTTTTGTATAAACACTTCATAATTCGAAGCATTGAGTGTGGATTGCTCTACATTTGTAGAGTTGGATTGATCATAAAACCTGAGGGTTATTGTACCAATTTTTCAAGTCAACAAACTGGACTGAAGAATAAAAAGATTGCATTACAGAATTCATGTGTTGAGCTATTACAATGAATTATTTTCTTTGTAAATTTTTTTATTTTCTTATGTATTTCACAAACTTACATGTTATCTAAACTAAATGAATTAACTGGAAATTTATCTCAGAATTTGTTTAAGTACACTCTGTTTTGAACAGTTGATCATTTCTATGTTTTCTTTTGATATCCGAATCTGAGAATCCTTAATTGCTCTCCCATCTCGGTTGACCTCTTTCACTTCTTTCACAATCCGGCCTAAGGAACCCTTAATTGTTCTTTGGATCCAATTGAAACCAACTTCACCATCCATGCCTTAAGATCTGAAATAACTCAGCTACCTTGCCCTGTAGACACTGTTTTTAAAACTTGATCCAGTCTTGTTTGCTTGGCATTTGACCCCATAGCCCAATGGTAAAGAACATCCCTCTATCCATCTAAGTGAGTGATCCCACTGCCAAATCCAAATCAAAACCCAAGTACAAACATAACTAGCCTAAAACCAATTAACTAAACAAAGTTAAATCATAAAGAGAGAGCCCTCTCTAAGAATTAGGAAGGCTAGGTCCTAATCTCCAAAGTTGGTTTGTGGTTACCTCTATCATTTCTTTTTCAACAACTCAAAAGAAATTTTTGGAGTGGCAACACCTCAGACTGTAAAAATTTTGAATAATATCCCTGCAAAGTGATATTAAGGCCAAATCTTACCCTCCAAGGCCTAGATCTGGGTTCAAAAAAAAATTATCCTTCAGATCTGCAGCTGCAAAAAGAAAAACGAAACACCCAGAAACGATATATACAATGATAAAAAACCCCCAAAAACCAAGTTAAATAATTGCAATAATTTCAAGCTGGAGGGTCTAAGTAGCCAAATCTATCATTATGCCACACAAGTAAAAAATAAATAAAATAAAATAAAAATTAATTAATTAAAAAAAAATTATTTAAAAAGAGGTGCTAACTCGAAACCCTCATGCATCAATAAAACAAAAAATCTTATGATAAGACTGGGATTAATTTAGTTGGGCTCTTCAAGAAACGCGGATAGGGAATTGCCTAGTCCAACTGAAAACTTCCACTGACGCCCAAGGATCTAAATCAAGATTTCTCTACAAAACTTGATCCAGCCATTAAAAATACAGTGAGAAAATAATAATAAAACTTAGACAAATAGAGATATCTGCAATTACTTTCAAAATTTAGATTATTATTCAAACCCCAGCAACTGAGCAAGATACCTATACTCAAATCATTCTTCAGAAGTTATCATCAATGGCTTTAGAAAAACTTATGCATGAAAGTAACACATCTTATAGTATTCCCATGAAGAGTAACACCCGCAAAATTTAACCCCAAAGTCTTTCTTTATTATCCAAAAAAAAAGGTTACACCAAAGCTTCTTGTTAAACACACGACTCAGAGATCGGATCGACTGACTGACAAATGACCTCCTATTTAAAGATAAATCCTCCAACGGCTAATTCGAGTGATCATCGTCAAAACAATCTCGACCGTTGATGAAGATTAAAATTTCTTTTAATCTCATTTGTCGAAATATTTAAATATTGAGGAAATTCGAGATTTTCATTTAAATGCATTTTAATTAACTCAAAAATTAATTTTTTGAGTTAATTTGTCCAAAAATTTGACTTGACTTAACCCAAGGGATCAAAAGTTTAAATTTTATCAAAATAATTAATTTACCTTAGTCCCTGAACCTCTTAAAATTTATTTTTTTAAGACCGATGAATTTTTCCTTTGAAGAATTTAAATTTATCTAGGACCTAGAATTAATTAAATTTTGGTTTAAGATTGTAACTAATTTTGGGCTAGAAAATTTAATTAATTAACCTGAGGGGATAAATTATTTTTCCAACCCTCAAGACACTTTACATCATGATTTTCATATTTTTTACATCATGAGGGAAACCCATTTGTAATAGACCCTCACAGATTACCCATTTCTGCGACACAAATATAATCCAGCAGACCAAACAATTTGTAATAAAATAACCTAACCAAATAGTTGGGATTATTCCCAAATCACTTTTACATAGACTTAATCTAGAACACTATGACTCCCCTAAGATTCTAGCAACAAAATCCATTCCAGCTTTGGGGTACGATTGGAGGGAAAAACTTTGCCGACCATCTAAAAATGAATCGGTGAGAAAAAAAAACACCTAGAATGGAAATTGTCACTAGAAAAATAAGTTTACCTAGGTCATTACATACATGACATGGTTCTGCTGAGATTTTTTACATCATACACATGCAGAATAGGCTTACATAATAGCATGATGATTAGGTTGATGATGATAGCTGGACGGAATGGACACATCGATCAGGCGATATCCTTTTGCGAAAAAGGGGTGTACTGCTATGAGTCCTTGACACGTAGTGGTCAACATCTAGCTTTACTTGGGGACACGTTGTTGCACCTGAGGAATATGAGAATCCAGAATCTGCATCCACGCAAGTTCGCAACACACAAGATAACATAAGTAGCATCCATCCAAAAATCATTATATAATATTAAGCACAGGAAAGATATAAGCTCTCCATTTATTAACTAGTCTAATAACATGAAAAACATAAATCTACCTACAAAATAAAATACTTAAATAAAAGGGTGTAGGGTTAGGAATACAATACAAAGGATGCCCCATGGCATCAAACGCATTCAATGTAGTGCATGCTGAGCATTTGCCTGCTTTCAGGCAAATCTGTAGGTTGCTTTTCAGATGTGCCATGTTCAATCGTACATATGGTAGGACTCTTTCCTTTCTGAAAATTACGTTGTTTGGATCTGTCTTCCGCAGAAGTTATCTGAAAACCCTGAAACTTATCCAAATTATTTAGAAAGTGAATAACATGTGTTTCATTATCAAACACCTACCCATGTTCAGATTTATCTAGGATAGAAGGTTTAAAAATAATATTCGTCTTAGTTTTATCTTCAGTTAATTTATCAGACAACTGCATGGTAGAAGCAGCGATAGCTAACTCATCAGCTAAGCAATTTTGATCTCATAAGATAGCTTCAAGATTGGTGGCATCAAAATACTCCATGGTATCCCACATAACATTTCTATAATTTTTTAATCTTTGATTTTTACATGTAAATTTATTTTTTATTTGCATGATAACTAAATTTGAATCACCTTTGATACTCAGCAATTTGACTTTCAAAGATTTTTCCATTTCAATACCCAACAACAAGGCTTCATATTCAGCCACATTGTTGGTTGCTTCAAATTCTAATCGATAGGAAACTTTGAAAATATGACCAAGGGGAGATTTCAAGACAATTCCCGCACCTTTATAATGCCTAGATGCTGCACCATCGAAGTACAAATGCCAAACTTTATTTTTTAAGTCACCCTCTTTTTTATCAACCTTGACCTCTACAGGAATGATTGAATTAGATAAAATCAGTGTTCCACCAAGACTCCGGGACAGGGAGATGCGGGTGTGGGGAGACGCACAAGGGGGACGTGTGGGAGTACCCTCAAATTTTATTGAAATTTAGGGGGAATGGGGGGACGTCGGGGTATATAATTTTTTTTCATTTTTAATATATATATTATATATATATATTTCAAATTCATATTCAATAATGAAAGCATAAATAGAATGATACATACATAATTGAATTAAATAATGAAATGCATTGATACATACTCATCATTCTTACTAATACATACATGATTCATCCATAAACCATGAGATTCAATAATGAAATACTCTGATCCATATTCATTATTCATTATTCACCGTCCTAGAATCTACATTGATTTAAAAATCAAATTCATCATTCTAGATTCTAAATTGATTTAAAATTAAAATTCATCATTTATCATTCTATAATCTAATTAGTAGTAAGAAAAATAGACTATAATAGATACTGAAATCTAGAGACTAAAATATTAAATTGATATAACTAAAACTCAAAAACAATGGAGTGACGAGTCTAAAAGTCACTCTAAAGTACACAGAGGACTTGGTGCTCTTAATTAAAGACTAATTCCATACCCTTGTACATGACAAAATGCAATGGAAACATTGAAATCCATCAAATCCTGAATTCCTAAAAAATTGTTAAGTCTGCTGCATTTTGAGTGAGATCTAAAATTCTACTTTCTCCATATGAAATCCAATGAGGTCGAAACCAGTCTCAAACATCTGGAGTCATTTCATGGTAATGTTAAAATTTAAGTAAAAAGATAAAAATGAAATATAGAGGAGAATGTCACTTTTACTTTAAGAATTTAACATTACCATGAATTGCATAGCATTAGTAGGGAAATATGGTCAAATACTGGGTTTTCCTTGTCATAAGTCATTGTTTACAAGCAAATTTTAGGGGGGACGCATAGACCATTTTGAGGGGGGACATCCAGGTGTCCCCCTTTTGGAGAGTCGCGTCCCCCACACTGGGGAAACGTCCCTCCCTGCATCTCCCCGCGTCTCCCCAAAAGGGGGACATGGGGAAACGTTTCCGCAGACGTCCCCCCGTCCCAGGTGCGTGGGGTGCAAGGTGTGCGCGCACCCGACCCTGGGCGACGCGTCCCTGTGGAACACTGGATAAAATAGCATGATTCCCAGGGTCTGGTCGTTCACATATTATCTCATTATAGGGACTTCTAGGATCTTCGACATGGAATCTCCTTTTGGGCTCTTTGTTTAATTTAAGAAATCCTTGACCATTAAAGGAAGGAATCGTAGCATATGACCAGTTCATTTGTATATGTCCTCCTAAATCAGAGGCCCATTTCTTAGACAACAACATACCCCAAGCATCAGGGACATCAACCACAACTCTGTCCATGACAATCATGATATCAGGGTACACAGACAGATGGACTTGTAAGTCCTTAATTAACCTATGAACTTCAATTTTCTTCGAATCCATGGCACATGTGTTATAGTAAGGCCTAGATATCCTTAAATTAAGTTGTTCCATGACTCAGTCACCACACAAGCAGAAGCACCAGAGTCAAGCATGCAGTTATATAACTGATAATTATAACAAGCAAAGTAATGAAAAAAAGGAGAATTCCCTTTGTTATCAGATTCCATACTTTGCAAATACACAGGAGCATCCTGGTAGAAAGCCTCATGAATTTCCTCTTGAGTTGCATTCACCTGGGTACTGCCAATAGCACTTAGTAACTTGGCCTTCTGGGAGGGGATCTTCACTATTTCGATGACAAGAACCAAAACTTTAGAGTTATTAAACCAACCTCCTAAATCAATATTCATACCAGAAGCTGATCTGGGGTTAAGATTTCGAGAATTAACTTGATTATCATTTTGACTTCTTCTCTTATAGGTTAGCCCCTTGTCCTTAGCAATTTCAAGAACTCGCTTGGGAGGAGGCTCCTCACTTAAAAGTTTAACCAAGACATCAGTTTCTTGACCAAAATTATTAATGCTATATGAAGATGTGAAAGGTCTGACGGGTTGACTATTTCTCTTAATCTCTTCCAAATTCCCTTGCGATAGATGATATTCTTTAACAACCACATTTATCTGATTATTTGTCCCACGCATCTCATGACGCATGATTCTTTTGATAATAGGACAAGTACCTTCTTCATGAAGCTCATCACATGCTCTATAATAAGGCTTGGTCTTTTCCATAAGATTATTCGTTTCAAGAGGGTGAGGTATTCGTTTCAAGTGGGTAAGGAGGCATCTACTCACTAGACTGGCCTTCTTTTTGCTAATTATTTTGCTTATTATTATTATTCTGACCCCTAGGTTGATGAGTTTGCATTTGACCTCTTTCCATTTGAATCAACCTAGACTGTAATGTAGTTATTTCTTTAACATGATCAACAATCATCCTAGCTTGATTTAACTCCATATTTTCTAACTTCTTAAGCAATTTTTGCATAGGTTCTTTAGATTCCTTTTCTTTTCCTTTAGGTTCTTTTAATTTAATACTAGATCCATCAAACCCAGGAATCTCAAATTTACCAAAAGCCTTCTTATCTTTTTCCAGCTCTTTAGTTGTGATTTGACAAGCCTTGTAGTCACCAGGCTTGGACCTCCTTAAGCTCATAAGAAGTGTCAGGATTGAAAGCATCAAGATACTATTCTAGAAGCATTTTCTCAGTTGGTTTGTAATCAGTAGATATCTCTTTAAGCATACCATTAAACCTTTTATTAAATTCTTCACATGTCTCATTTTCTTTCTTTTTAATGACGCTAATGGCTTTTGTTAGAAATCGATCTTCTTTTTTATCACCAAATTTCTCTCTAAAAGCATTAAGGAGGGAATTAAATGAATCAATGTTATGATCACACCTATCCCTAAACCAATCCATAACATCCTGCTCAAGAGTCAAGACGAAGCATTTCATTTACACATCCTCATAATTATGAGCATTAGCAAATTTAGCCCACCAAGTCTGAAAAAAGCATATAAATGATTTTTAACAATGATTGCATTATTTCCTTGGAAAGCGGGTACCTTGTCTATACCAATATTAGGAAGGTTATGGGGATAACCCTGGATGTTAGCAAAGTTAAGAGGCTCATAGATATCCATGATGTCTAGAACGGGAGGAATCAAGAAGAGTAAATGGATGTCACAAAGAACTTGATGGCCGAGATTGTCAAGGAGTGTACGAGAAGGGAGCTTGTGTAATCTAGCTCTGAGAGCCCTTTCAGGATTCGAAGTAGGATTAGCCAAGCTACTTGGGTTCCTCCTAGTACACGCCCCTATAAAAGATGAAGGAAGTGGAGTCGCCACCCGAACAAAAATCTAACTTAGACACAGAAGATGATATGATGAAAATGAGATGAAGATGAATGGGTGAAGATGAAAGGATCAAAAGATGAGAAGAGATTTAGAGGACCAGGGACAGAAAAACTTTGTCCCCGACAATGGCGCAAAAAAATGTTGCCGGACAAAGTGTCTAGGCACTGCGACAACGCTCAGAGTAAGGGTTGTCACTCTTATCCTTACTCACTCCGTTTAGACTCTCTCCAGACAAGTCAAGGGGGGTAGTCCCTAAGGTGAATGAATGAGGATAGCCTATAGAACACAAGCTCTAGGAGACTTAAAGATGAACAACTTGATGAATGTAAACGAATCCTGGTTAACCGAAATGGATAGATCTAATAAAATAAGACACAACCACAAGATAAAAATGATTTTAGACTAGTGCCTTTATATTCAATTAACCATAAACTAGGTAAAACAAGTTATCTAGAGCAATTTATAAATGTGATGAAAGTGACGATCATGTACGATTATATGTAAATGCTCAAAACTTTATCGTGCAAGATATTCTTACAATTGAATACCATGAAGAATTATGAAACTTAAATGCTAAGTAATATACGATTCTAGATTTAAAATGATTTTCTTCAATAACCCCAGATCTACAAAAAAATTGTCTTTCTCCTATAGTCAATCTTTAAATATCATTAATCGCACTTGACAATAGAGAAATCAATACCACAAAATTTAAAATTTTACACTTAACACAAAAAGGACACGAAGGAATTTTAGATTAGAATTTAATTATCCCTTAGGTAAATTTTCAATGTGCTAAGCTCATGAAGCAAATTTAATGTGGCAATTAAAAAAATTTAATGTGACCAAAGATAAAAATGAAAAGACCTTAATTAAATTTAAATTTTTAATGGGTCGTAGGCCACATAGAAATTTAATTTTTTAAATGTGAAAGCACAAGTTTTCTTTTGATTTAATTCCTTTACAAATCTCAAATGTCACATGAATTTTTATTTTTTTTTAGTTTTTCCTTTCTTATAAAAAAAATCAAAAACCAAGAGGAAAAGAAAAAAGCAAAAATTTTAAAAATGAAATTCAATTTTTTTTAAAAATCAAAATCATAAAAAAAAAAGTAAAATTGAAATCAGAATTTTAAGTTTTTCTTTTTTAATTTAAACAAAACAAAAATCAAATAAAAAATTAAACTGAAAACTAAACAAAAAAATCGAAATTTCTTTTTTTATAAAACACTAAACCCTTAAACAAAGTTTTAAAAAATGAAATCGGATTTCATTAAAAAAAAGAAGAACTAACCCTAATGCATAGCCAAACAATAAAGAAGGAAAAAGGAAGTTGAGTGTTTGTTTGTTTGCAGGTCTGGCGGCATATGGGAGTGAGGAGCTTCGCCAACACGTTGAAGGCAGTGAAGGGAGAGATGGCAGGTCGAGGAGCCACAGGGAAGGCAAGGCTGCAACAAGAACGGAGCTATATCATTACAGTAGACAGGAGTGGTGTATGGAAAGATGACACGGGCAGCAACAAAAAGGAGCAGCTTGAAGGAGGATGGGAGATTAGATGAGGAGGCAGTCGCGAGCAAGAGGAAAGGACGTGGTTTTGCAGGCAGCAGGAAAGGAGGGAGATACAGATTCGATGCAGGTTGTGGGCAGCATAGGAGGGTCATGGATTCTGTTGCAGACAATTTTGAATGGGCAAAAAAAAACGCAACAGAGGGAGATGAAGGTTGGAGTAATGGAGGGATAATTGTTTTCTTAAAAAAAAAATCAAAATTTTTTGCAGCAAAAAGATAAAAAAAACCCGAGGCAGTAGTCCTAGGCACCCAACGGTAGCCTCAAAAAATCCAAAATAAACCCAGAAAAATCGAATTTCACACCAATATATTTTTATGCGTCAAATTTGGCCTTGAAACCCTTATAAAAATTTCCGGATTTAAATCTTAAACCCTCGAAATGTAAAAAAAAATTGAATAATATCCCTGCAAAGTGATATTGAGGCCAAATCTTACTCTCTAGGGCCTAGATCTGGCTTCAAACAAAAATTATCTTTGAGATCTGCAGCTGCAAAAAGAAAAACAAAACACCCAGAAACGATATATACAATGATAAAAAAAAAAACCCCAAAAAACCAGTTAAATAATTACAATAATTACAAGTTGAAGGCTCTAAGAAGCCAAATCTATCATTATGCCACACAGAAATAAAAAATAATAAAATAATAATAATTTAAAGGAGGTGCTAACTCGAAACCCTCATGCATCAATAAAACAAAAAATCTTATGATAGACTCGGGATTAATTTAGTTGGGCTCTTCAGGAAACACAGATCAAGAGTTGGCTGGTCCAACTGAAAACTTCCCCTAACGCCCGAGGATCTAAATCAAGATTTCCCTGCAAAACTCTATTCAGCCATTAAAAATAGAGCGAGAAAATAATAATAAAACTTAGACAAATAGAGATACCTTATATTACGTTCAAAATTTAGATTATTATGCAAACCCCAGCGGCTGAGCAAGATGCCTATACTCAAATCACTCTTCAGAAGATATCATCAGTGGATTTAGAAAAAATTATGCATAAAAGTAACACATCTTACAGTATTCCCATGAAGAGTAACACCAACAGAATTTAACCCCAAAGTCTTTCTTTATTATCCAAAAAAATAAAAAAAATTACACCAGAGCTTCTTGTTAAGTACACGACTCAGAGATCGAATCGATCAACTGACAAATCACCTGCTATTTAAAGATTCCAATGGCTAATTCGAATGATCATCATCAAAGCAATCTCGACCGTTGATGAAGATTAAAATTTCTTTTAATCTCATCCATCGAAATATTTAAATGTTGAGGAAATTCAAATTTTCATTAAATGCATTTTAATTAACTCAAAAATTAATTTTTTGAGTTAATTTCCCCAAAAATTTGACTTTGATTTAACCCCGGGGATCAAAGGTTTAAAATTTATTAAAATAATTAATTTACCTTAGTCCCTGGACCTCTTAAAATTTATTTTTTTAGGACCAACGAATTTTTCCTTCGGAGAATTTAAATTTATCTAGGCCCTAGAATTAATTAAATTTTTGGCTTATGATTGTAATTAATTTTGGGCCAGAAAATTTAACTAATTAACCTATGAGAGGATAAATTATTTTTCCAACCCTCAAAACACTTTACATCATGATTTCCATATTTTTTACATCATAATGGGGGAAACCCATTTGTAATAGACCCTCACAGATTACCCATTTCTGCGACACAAATATAATCCAACAGACCAAGCAATGTGTAATAAAATATCCTAACCAAATAGTTAAGATTATTCCCAAATCACTTTTACATAGACTCGATCTAGAACACTAAGACTCACCTAAGATCCTAGCGACAAAATCCATTCCAGCTTTGGAGTAAGACTGGAGGGAAAAACTTTGCCGACCATCCGAAAATGAATCAGTGAGACAAAAAACCTCCTAGAATGGAGATCATCACTAGAAAGGTAGGTTTACCTAGGTCGTTACATACATGACATGGTTCTGCTAAGATTATTTACATCATACACATGCAGAATGGGTTTACATAATCACATGATGATTTGGCTGATGATCATAGCTGGACAGCACGGACACATTGATCAGGCGTTATCCCTTTTCTGAAAAAAGGGGGTGTACTGCTATGGGTCGTTGACACGTAGTGGTCAACAACATCCAATCTCATCACTGTCGAATCTGCAGTTATTATCTCCAATAGGCTACACTATTATTTGATCCAAACTGGTCACTTCTTGACCCAATACACCTCCAAAACACTATTGTTACCCACTATTTGCTTGTTGCTCCTGCAATTTTGGTTCAGGCACATTATGTAGCCCTTAACCTGCACACCGTCAACACTTAAGCCCTTTAATGACTATGGTTTTCTTTGGAGAGAGCCCTCCACTACTACGCTGCTCCTTTTAGCCTTGTTCGACCCCAAACGCAGCTCTTTAAGGCAGCCTAACCACTGGTTAAGGCCTGCGGCCTAGCACAGCAACTGTTGTAGCTTACAGCCCCCTCAAAACACCAACTCACAGCCTTTAAACAGTGGCGTCTTTCTCCTATTCTCCTCGGCCTGGACAACCCTTCAATCTGACCTTAATCCACAATTAAGATCAGCCCAACAACCTTGTCTTAGCCCACAAACAATCAGTTGTCACCTACAAAAATTCCACACTGTCTAGGGCAAACTTTCCCACGCTGATCCAAGTCTCCTTCTCATTGTGGTTTGGCTCCACTTCTGTCTTGAAAACAAAGTCCTAGAATAGACCTTAGATAGCCCTCAAACAACCCTTTCTCACCACACTGTCACCTACAGCAAACAGAGAAGCCCATGCTACCTTCTAGACCTCCTCAAGCTGTCCCTTTGACTCTTCTTCTCCACCGAAAATTTCAAAGCTATTCTTGAGATGTATTAATACCAATGGATGATCTAAATGACCTCAATACGCCTTGTATTTGTACACATACAATGGCTCAGTGTCTCACTTGAAGTGACACTTATCAAGTCAGCCTACTTGACAACTAA
This sequence comes from Pinus taeda, assembly GCA_000404065.3. Classification (NCBI taxonomy): domain Eukaryota; kingdom Viridiplantae; phylum Streptophyta; class Pinopsida; order Pinales; family Pinaceae; genus Pinus; species Pinus taeda. Next base: position 192,704 of record APFE031245067.1, on the reverse strand, counting down.
ATTAAGTTTCAAAAATTCATATCTATCTAACGACAACTCGGATTAGACAATTTTCGATGCATTGGAATCGTCTTTCCGAGCACTATCATCCTCATCCATCATATGTCGTGAATCCATCATGGTTTTGCCCCAAATACACGATGGGTGCCAAAACCCCACACTTGGGTTCCAACCCCACAAGCTACCCTTGTGGCGCTTTGTCCTCCAAACCCTGAACCTTAGGGCTTGGAGTACCTCCCAAGCTACACAATTCAACAAGGACCACTATGCTAGAGGACACCTACAAATACTTTGGCCCTGTGCACTATACTCTGTGATATTCGGCCCTAGTTAGGGCTTACAATGGCAGTTGTAACAACACTCTTCGACCCTCAAGACTTTCACAAACCCTGTGTTGGTTCCTCTAGTAATGCAGCCACACTTCATTATTAGTTTTTTCCTATTAATCGTCCAAAATAGGCCTTACAGCCAAGTGCAAGAGGACTCGACCCTATCTTAAGAACACTGAGATTTGTGACTTAAATAACCAGAGAATTTACCACACAAAACCACGGAGAAACATCGTCGAGAAAGTTGTATAAACTTACATAGGAGGTTGTGGTTATTATCATAGTTAGGCCGCAGAGTTGATACAATTTAGCCGTAGAAGATGCATTGGGATAGCCGCAAAACTAGGCCTTATTGGGTTGCAGAAGATGCATTGTGATGGCCACAAAACCAGGCCTTATTAGGCCGCAGAGGCCACAGAACCAGGGCTTATTAGGCCGAAGAAGATGCACTGTGATGGTCATAGAACCAGGTCTTATTAGGCCACGGAAGATGCATTGCGATGGCCGCAGAAGATTCACTGTGATGGCCACAGTACCAGGCCTTATTAGGCCACAGAGATTCCTTTATATGATCTGCAGAGAATGCCTTCAATGAGTCACAGATAGATGCCACAATGAATAGCAGAAGGATGTCAAAACAAGACTGTATTCCAAAAGCCAAAATGAAGGACGATAAACACTTATTTATAGTTGTTTCCGTATGTGAAAGGACACATCCTTTGGGGGCAGGGCGACTTGAAATATTGGAGGGAAAAATCAAATTCAAATAATATAATAATATTTAATCAAATGCCTTAATGATTGTATGCCCAAATAAATTTTCCACAAAAATTTAATAATAATTAGAGTGCCAAACTTAATAACAATAATAATTCTTTTGTCCGAGTTAAATTCTCCTTTGTGACAAGGAGGGACTTCCTTGTGGATGTTGGGTTTCCCTTTAGGGAAATTTATCCTGTAGCTGCCTAAATTTCAGCACTCCCTCTCAAATAGGGAGGAATTTCCATATGCATCATAAGTATCATCTCGGATGTACATGCCTGTTGTATCATGTCTCATCTCATCTCATAGAAGAAGAATAATTCAATGTTGCGAACATCGCAATTTTTTTGCACAAACGATCTTGTTGAAAAGTGTAACTAGGTTTGGTCTTCATAATGACATGTAATTATGATTTTATGTAATGAGATGTAAAGAAGAAAAATAAAATTATTATATTGACTTGCTTCGTGGGTTTCATGAGCAAGAGATTTTGTTTTTGAGTCAAGACTCCCATTGAGAGTCTTTAGGAATTATTTGTCATCTAATCATAAAATGATAGAGTCATTGTCATGTAATGAAGTCATGTTACACTTTGTAAAAGATCTATATTGTCTATGTAAAGTATTCTCCAAGACCTTGTCACTTATCCTCTTCAAGTCAGCCTACAACGATGGAAGAAACTGCTAGAAGAAGTCGGCCTAACCACAAGTGATCATGTCGGCCTAAAGGACATGAGGGAAGGTGTATATATAAGCACAGTCGGCCTCACTTAGAGCAAGCAACTCGACAAGCATTCGATCAAGAAGTGTGAAGTAGAGTCCAGCAGAAGAAGTGTGACGTAGAGTCCAACAAAAGAAGTGCGAGGAAGGTATAACAAAGGAGATTCTTTTGGGTATTGAGAAGTAGGGTTTCTTCTGGATCAACGAAGAAAATATTCTTCTGGGGCAACGAAGAGAAAAGGTTTCTTCTGGGTAAGCAAAGAAGAGGTTCCTTTTGGGCAAGCGAAGGAGAGGTTTCTTCTGGGGCAGCAAAAGAAGGATTCTTCTAGGTGACCGAGATAGAGATCTAGAGACCAAGTTTCTCTAGAGAAGAGACCAGTGAAAGCCTAGAGACCGAGATTCTCTAGAGGAAGCCAAGAAGGAGCAGTGTGAAGAATAGAGACCGAGTTTCTCTAGAACGAGTCGAGGAAAGCAGTTTGAGATCAAAAAGAAAGTCGAGGAAGGGAAGAGGCAGGGCATCAAGGTTAGTGACAAGGTTCTTGCGAGGATACTAGAGTCAAGGGTCTGTGTCATGATCTTGGTACTCGTCAATTGAAGATCTAGAAAAAAAAAAATTGATTGGTTTTTCCTCTCAAGAGGTGAGAGGTTTTGGCCCTGGATGACAAGCCTACATACTATGTCACTTGTCTTTTATTATGCATACTGGTAATTGTCTTGATGAAAAGAACATAATAATAACATAACAAAGAAAAGACTATAAGCTAAGAAGTAAAAGTGTATCACAAACAATTACCAAGTAGAGAAATTTCTTAAGTATCGATGCCCTAGATTTCTCAACATGGTATCAAAGCTTAGGTGCTGAAGTCAAGAAGGGGCACTCAAGCAAGTAGACACACGAGAATCAAGCTTCAAAGAAGGATCATAGCAAATCCAAGGGCTACCAAAGGTAAGATCTTCAAAACCCTAGATCGAAGAAATCTAAACCAACAAGAGTCTTGAAATCATCTACAAGAAGGAAGCAGGTAGAAAGAGCGAACTCTAGAAACACTCCAAAGATCATACATCACCAAAGCTCTTCAAATCTAAGGAAGGTTAGATCAAAAGGCAATCTTCTCTCTATTGAAGCAAAGATCTCATTTGAAAGCGATCATTTGAACTTTGAAGCAACAAGTTCGTCATCAAGTTGAAGATTCAATCGTTAGAAGTACCTTTTATTATAATATAATCTAGTAAAAATGACTTCATATTTCAAGGAGAACCAAAAGTTGGTTGGGATATCAAACTTCCTTGTATGCAAAAGAAGGATAGACATAGTCCTCAAAGTAAATGAAGCCATTGATCATGTCCATGGAACGGTCTCGAAGCCATCCGAAGAACAAGCATTATTTGAATACAGGGAATGGGATCTCAAGGCGCAAAAGATTCCTAAGGAGTCTAACAAAGATCCTTTCATTTCCTATGTAGCCGAGCTAGAGATATCTAAAGAAATATATGATAAGCTGGGAGAATTTTTCTCTAAAAGAACGATAGAAAAGACCAAATCACTTAGAACTTATCTATAAAAATTGAAGATGTCAAAGGATGAAGGGATATCGTCATGTCTCTCAAAAGCATCTCAAATAAAAGGTCAAATGCAGGATCTAGGAGAGATGGTATCTAATAACGAAATAATGTTTGTTATTCTAAATGCATTGACTGATGAACAAGGTAACCTCATATCTACTAGGGAAGAAGAGGCTATCCCATTCATCAAATTATGGTCTCTCTGCAAGGCAAAAGAAGGTAGGTTGAAGAAAGAAAGTAACAAAAGCTGAGATAGAAGGGATCAATTAGTGACAAGAAGAAAAGGGAAATTTGGAAAGTTTGATCCTCCAAAGAAAAAGAAGAAGAGCATGGCTAAGGAAAGATGCTATGGTTGTTAGAAACTTGGGCACTATAGAAGAGATTGTCCTAAACATAAGAGGGACAAAGAAGAAGCCCATATTACTAAGGAAGTGAAAGAACCTCAAACAAAGAAACTTAAGAAGGAAGAAGCAAAAATATCTCTACTATGACTGAGATGGTCCTCTTTTGTAACATCCCTCCCTTAATAATAAATAAATAAATAATAAGAAACTAATAAAATAATACAAAAAATAATAAATAAATAATAATAATAATAATGAATAATAGTAAATAAACCACTTAATAAATAATAAATAATAATAACTAATAAAAATAATACAAAATAATAAGTAATAATAAAAATAATGAATAATAATAAATAAATCATAATAAAATAATAAATAAATAAAAAGTAATAAAAATAAAAATAGTAAATAACCAAAATATCAAATAATAATAAAAATAAATAAGAAAATTATCAAAAATTAAGCATGCCGACACATGGAGGGTGGGCATGTGACATGCAGACACATGGAGGTGTGCATGTGGTTTCCCATCCAATGTTTTTTTCTATTTAAGGAATGATAAGGAGGATGGAAGGGGTCTTGTTCCATCATTCGGAGGT